>CABFWO010005183.1:0-17728 GCA_902155825.1 Timema genevievae
GTAGCAAGGTTAATAATTTTTATGCATGGTACACTCTTTACGATTCCCATGCATCGATTATAAACGTCATCATTTAAAGTAAAGCATTTCACCTTCTTCTGCACTATGTGGAATGTACTATTCGCTATTGGCTATGCGTTATGGATGAAAATAAACCCAACATTATTAAATTATAAATTGACAAATTACAAACTAGAGGAATAGTAAATATTAAACATATTTGGACTATGGTGATAAAGTTTTACATGCTATCGTAAAAAGAGAAATAATTTCCTATGGCTCTCAATATCTCTCTCAGAATTCTTCAAATGCGGCTACCTTGAGGAAGGCCTCCAGAGAAATGGTGTAGAAAGGACCTGCTTGGAGAACTATGGGTTTATGAGTACGTATGAGAATAACGAGGCAGGTTTTCTTAAAGGTGGGACATTCTTGAAACCAGTCCAGATCGTACACAGCTTCACTCATTCTTGAGCTCTGTGGGAGAAAATCAAAACGAATACTTAGAAAACACGAGGGTAGAGTTACAAATGAAAACATTCTTGAAACCAATTCATAACGTACACAGATTTATCATTTCTTGAGCTCTGTGGGAGAAAATCAAAACAAATACTAAAAAACACGAGGGTAGAGTTACAAATGAAAACATTCTTGAAACCAATTCATAACGTACACAGATTTATCCATTCTTGAGTTCTGTGGGAGACAATCAAAACAAATACTCAGAAAACACGAGGGTAGAGTAAGGGCAGGTAAAATACGGGTTTTTAAATTTCTGGAAATTATAATATATTAGGCATGAAAGAAATACTAAACTATAAAAGTAGTAGGCCTATCTACTTTGATAGTTTCTACTGAGTTTTATTTTTAATAATAAGCAAATAGTCCGGTCAGATTAGTATTTTTGCCAGAAATAATTTATATAGTTTTGAAATTTGATACACATATTCTTGAGTCCTGTAAAATCAAATATACGTCAAGTTTTTCCTTCCACGGTGTAGGATTTATCTCTTAACACCGAAAAAACACCCCCTAAACGGTTAACTTGTGTGATTTTTTCAATTATTTTGCAAACAGTGCATTGACTGAAAAATCTTATTTTTAGTTAAAGTGACGGAAAGAAATTTTTGGAGAAACATTATTCTACACAATTTTCCGGGAAAGCTCTATTTCGCGCAGTAAAGAGGGCAGCATTTGAGGGGAATTCTGGACCGCAGCGCACAATTCATTTCTCGCGCTATTGTTTCGTAAATGACTAGAAAACGGATAGTTTTATCTAACTTCTAATGGTCCTGGCGTCCTAGGTTCGGATCCTGACCAGCTTAGTATACGGCTTGATCACCAGAATTCACGTGCGTCAGTTATATCTCGGCGCTAGATTTAAATATTTAAACATAATGTGTTCGGGCACCAAATAGTTTCACGTTCCCTAACTAAGATTGTACTGGGTTTGATTTAAATGTAAGATAACATAAATTAAAGATCAGAAATGGAATATTAGGATTAATTTATTGCACACTTTGGCTGGTTTTGAAATAAACGGTATGGCGCATCGCACAGACTTTCTATTATTTTTATCTTAAATTAATCATTTACTAAAAACTCGTAAGATTTTTGAATATAAATAATAGGTCTATAATTACACCACAGATAATAAAATAAATAATATACACTGCTACTTACTTATTCTATGGCATTAGGAACTAGGGATATTGATACAGAAAAAATAAGAAAAGATGATCATCTATATCTATCAAAGAGCATAGGAGTCAAATTCATTTTCAAAGATCTGAATTAAAAAGTATATAATAATCTTATTTGCTTATAGCTCAGAAACTATTGATTTTATAAAATTAATTTCAAATAAAAGATTTTTATCTATGTTTACCTACAATTTTACAATGATAAGTTATTTTATATCTCAGATAGTTTCGGAGAAATTATGACAATTTTAAAATTCCTCCATGCAAAATACCCCCAAAGTCATTTTTATAAGAAAATGATAGTTGCCATACTAAACAGTGTCCAGATAAAAAATTTAATCAAAAGCGTTAGAGTGAATTCTAGGGTTTGATGTTTAATTCCAAAAAACCCTTGTGGGGACCTCCACAAATAACAAGTTTGAGCCCAATCGGTAAGATAGTTTCGGCTCTAACCCGCGTTACGGACAGACGGACAGATATACAGAAAAACTGAATTGCAAAAACAACTTTATTTTAATTTCAGGGGGTCATGAAACGTTGACATTTATCAAAATATTAAGTTAAATTTGTTTACGATCACAATACTTTCTCTCCGAGGTGTAGAGAGAAAGTAATTCAAATAGTGGAAGTTGAGTTGGAATGACTTTGACTGCACAAGCGTCTAACACACATCCACTCTGTTTGCTGGTGTTATAGCGAGTGTAACACACTCTGTTTGCTGGTGTTATAGCGAGTGTAACACACGTTCACTCTGTTTTCTGGTGTTATCGCGAGTGTAAAACACATCCACTCCGTTTTCTGGTGTTATCGCAAGTGTTACACATGCCCGCTCTATTTTCTGGTGTTATCGCAAGTGTTACACATGTCCACTCTATTTGCTGGTGTTATAGCAAGTGATTTTACAATAGCTGCAACGAGGACTTCTTGAAGCCCTCCCCGTGTTCCCTTGGATGAGTTCACGTCTTAGAAAAAAATAGGCCAAGGTCGTCTTCAGCACCTCGGATAGGAGTGATCTATTTCATTCTACAGTACTCATTATGTGTACCAAATTTCAAAACTACAATATATAAACTATTTCCGTCAAAACTGCTTTTTGAGGCTAACATGATTGGAATAAAATGGAAAATCAACAAGTGAAAGGATATTATGTTATAACAAATAGTATGGATTTAAGTTTAAAAAGTAGACAAGCTAATAAACAAATTAAATATAGAAAAGGCCTTAGAACTAAATAGTAATAGAAATTATGTTACTAAATGTTGATTATAATGAGTGTTTAGTCTTTTTAATATACTTTTTCTAGGAAAATATAAAGATAAATGAGGGCGGGGCTAATTATCTAGATCTCGCCATTCGACCTTATCTTACCTCTGCTATCCTGGCGTATGGAGGAATTCATTTCTGAGGAGGGGACACCATTGAGGTGAATTCTACTATCCCCAGATATCTGAACCACTACGGTCCAGAGAGAACAGGCACATTCTATTCAATGATGAATGTAGAAAACTTCATATGGAGGATGATAACGTGTAGGTGTAGATATTCATATGATCGTGAGGAGAGGTTGGCGAGTGTGGATGGCGCTAGAGGAAGAGATTTCTGGTGGTACTCAGCTAAGCAGAATGAAAGTATGTACTATCTGAGGGACTACTAAGTGGTGTTATCTGGGTTTATAGGAGCATCCTCCCTGATTAAGTTCATAAATGAGGGTGAAAGGAAACATATTGGGAAACCCCGTCGGGATGGAAGCATAGTATAGGAGAGAGTAATAGTTGGGCTGGTTGGGCCATATTTGAGGCATCTAGGAAAAAAAATCAGGCAGTACTATGGGCTTGAGGATGCTAATGAAGTCTTCCAGTGTATAAGGGACTATTTTATAGCCTCAGAAAAGGGAAGTGAGGGAGAACACCTAAGGATCAATTTTTGTCCCCCTATTTCAAGCGTCATGTCTGAAATTAGGATTAAGATCATAATTGAAATGCTGCTAGCAGAGGCCAAATATTGGGCTAAAAGAGTAGGAAGACCAATACATCTCCAAGTAATAGGTTTTGGTATGGGAATTTTGTGTGGATCTAGATATCAGAAGGAAGGTAGTTATAGAGGGTCTATAAACTCAAAAAACAAGAACTAAATTGATAGACCATATCGAATTTATGTGATAAGATGACTTCATAGAACACTTTAGAGACTGCGAGGATACATACCAAAAAACGGGAGCATGAATAACATCAAGTAAGAGGCCTCCATATGAAAAGATAGGAAATTAAGAGAAATTCCTGGTTACATTCTATGCATGGGATGGCTGTAGATGGCCAGGAAATGAATTTTGGGATGGTCATTACGGGTCGAAAGAACACTCTGCTGCTGCAGCTTCTACATATATAGCATAGCTACATAGCCCGATTACGAATGTACGACTACACAGGAACTACCGTCTCATAGAGATAGAAGGTAAGCTAAACACTAAGATGGAGGAAATGCACGTGGAGGAAGTAGTAGCATCAAGAATAGTAATAGATGAGAATGGGACGGGAATAACATCAAACACTAATGAGGAACCAGAGATTGCAATAGTGGATAAAGGAATTGAAGGAGGAAGGAGGAACATAATTGTAGTGGCAAAAAAAAAATATATGGAAGAGATAGGAAGAAAACATGAAGAGTGATTTGGAAGCTGAGGAGGAAAGGATTAGGATACGGAAAGGAACAATAAATAAAGGAGGCTAAAGGTAAACTCGTGACAACTAGAGAGACATGTCAGGAAGTGGAAAGAGGTAGGTGTGACAGTACTGTAAGCCTAGTGGAAAGGGATGTGAAGAATACTGGTTCATTGCCGCATGTTTATCCTAGAATAGAGGAAAATCTTCAACTATCAAGGTTAGAGGAACACTACAATCTTTGGCACTTCATCACTTAGTAAGAAAGAAACACAATAACGTTCCCAACACCAAAGGTGTAGGACAGGATACAAATGAAGGTTACAAACTTACCCACTGATATAGTGAAACCAAAATAAATCGTGAACAAAGTTTTTAAAAGAAGGAGAGAGGAATGGAACATGGAGGAAGTATACAGGTACTTCGTTCAAGAACACGGTCGCACCGTTTTTGATACAAAAGAAAAATGGACGAGATGCTACATTCACATATATCACCCGTGATGGAAGGAAATAAGAAAAATATAATCAGAATTGGACAAATGAACGCAATTCTTAGTGCAGTCGTGATGCAAGAAGTTAGTAAGGTGGTGGAAGAAAGGGCACTGGATGTCGTTTATCTGCAGGAACCCTATAGTACAAGAAATGGATTTATTCCACATATTCCAAAAAAGGCCATAATTATAGCTAATGGGAAGGCACCAATGAGTGCCGTTATAGTGCTCAACAGGCACATAACAGCAACCAAGGTCAATCGATTTTTTAATGAGAAGGCAATATGTGTGGAAATCCAAACTGAGATTGGTGGATGCCTGTTAGTCAACATGTACTTTCAGTTCCAAGAGGAAATTGAACCATAAATAGAACAGCTGGAGGAGATAGATGAGACATTTCGAAACACACCAGTAGTGTATATGATGAATACGAATCCCAGGTCCACACTATGGCATAGTAATGACATAAGAAAGGAAGATGGTAGAATAAGAGGTTATAGGGCATACTAAAGGGGGAAACTACTGGAAGAATCAATCACAGCAAGGCATCTGGAGGTGGTAAATCAGCCGGGAAGTCCTGCAACGTATGTAGGGAGGGCAGGGTCCAGCTCAACCATTGATGTCACCTTGGACAATGAGGAAGTTAAGGCAATGATAGGGAACTGGCAAGTGCATGACTACAAGACATCCAACGATCATAATCTGATAACTTTTGAGCTAGGAAATGAAGAAGACAGGGTAAAAGCAGGCACGCGACTCTTCTAGAATCTGAAGAAGGCAGTTTGGAAAAAGTTACGAAGAGAATTGGTATTACCACAGCTGGAGTCACAGGGAAACAACATAAACCTAAAAGCGAAGGAACTCACGTGGGCCTTGCAGGCCGCTATTAGAAAGGCAATACCAGTAGTTAAGGAAGTCACGAGAAGTGAAGGAAATCGACCATGAAGTGAGCAACTACAAAAAAAATACGTGGAAATACAAGTAGAGCATGACTAGAATACCAAAGATGCCTTGCCCGAGCAGGAAGACTCCAACTACTAGAAATATTACAGGCAAAGGAAGGAAGAGTTCGAAAGTACAATGGAGAGAGAAAAAAATATTAGTTGGGAGAGATTTGTCCAGGAGGAATTGAGGAAGAATTCGTGGGGTGTACCTTTTCAGATTGCTGCAGGGAAAATTAGACTACCAGTTGTCATTTCAACACTTAAAAAATCAGATGGAGGAATGACTACCTGCTGGGAGGATCCAGCTAGGTTGCTAATGGCTATGTTGCTCCCTGATGATAACCCGGAGGAGGGAGATGAAGGTCACGAAAAGGACAAGTAGGACATGATGGTGATATGTAATAATGAAGATGCGTTAGTAGAGACAATGACATAGGACGAGATCAAAAGGCTAATAGCAGGATTGAGAAGGAAGAAGGTACCTGGACCTGATGGAATCAGAGTCGAGGTGATTAAAAAATCAATGAGCAGGTCGCACCCTTCATGGTTCAACTCATGAATGAGGGCTTGGTTTAGGACAGAGTCCCAAATGTGTGGAAGTGGACCGAAGTCAACATTCTGAGTAAAGGTGAGGATAAAGACACGCAACTCTCAAATTCGTATGTACCAATATGTCTGATTAGTGTAAAACAGCAAAACTGCTGGAAAAAATATTTGTTGGAGGTTATAAAAACACAGAGAGGATGTGGGAGTGCACCCTCAACAGTACGGCTTTAGGAAGGGCAGGTCTACAGAGGATGCGATCTATGATGCTATTAGCCTGGTATAAAACTCAAGGTCAAAATATTTAATTGGAATATTCGTGGACATCTCGGGTGCATTTGATAACCTGTGGTGGCCAGCCTTATTTAAGCGCTTAAGAGAACTAAACTGTCCGGAGAGTCTCTACAGGAGTTTTAAGGACTACTGTAGGGACAGGTATGTGAACCTGAGGTTTCCAGGAATAACAATAAGTAAAAGATTAACAAATTATTTCCATAAGGATCGGTTAGTGGTCCAATTTTTTAGAATATTGGTCTCAAGGCTGGGTTGTTGGAGATTGAGGCTCCCCCTGAGGTGGTGGGGGTGGTTGCTTTTTCAGATAGCTTGCTGATAGTGGTGGAGGCAAACTCTAGTAATGATCTGGATGTGAAAAGTAATACGATACTAGATGTCTTAATCAAATGGTGTAGGAAAGTAAAACTCAGCTTGGCGCCAGCAAAGACAACCTACATGCTGATCAGAGGATTCTTCAATATGAACCCTACGATTAAGATAGCAGAATAAACAATCAAAAGGAGCAAAACGGTCAAATACTTGGGAGTAATGATTGACGAGAAACGTAGCTTCTTGCCTCACATCGACAATGTATGCGGTAGAGCCTTGAAAGCTATTAATGTAATAGTCAGTATAGGTCAGCGTAAGTTCCATCTGCCCTTGAAAATGATTAGGCTATGCCATAATGCATTGATTGTGTCCATGGTGGGCTATGGATTAGGAGTGTGGGCTCAGCAACTAAGAGGAGATAGGGCCAAAAGTAAACTCAGAAGTATTCAGAGGAAGATCCTCATGATACTTTCTGGGGCATACAAAACGGTACCAAAGAACGCGCTATGCGTCACCCTGGGTGTCTGGCCTCTAGATTTAGAGTTGCGAGAGAGGGATGTTGGATATTGGCTCAAGAAAGGTGAATTTTACAGATCTTCCAAATTTACAGCCAATAGTGTAGGTAGCATGGAAGTCATAAAAGACACTCTCCTTGGGGAGTGGCAAGTAGACTGAGAAGAGAGTAACAGTGGCAGAAGGGCTTTTAATTTATTCCCGAATTTACCAGAAGGATTGAGAATGAGGCATTTTCAACCTTCCCAGGGGATTTTCCACAATATTACAGGACATGGTCCATATCGAGCGTCCCTCTTCAGGAAGAACTTGAGTGAGACTGACTTATGCTAATGCGGAGAGAAAGCGACACTGGAGCACGTGCCCTTAGAATGTCTATTTACAGAAGGCGGGAGAACGGAGCTATTAATGCCTATACAAGCAAACACCATATAAAATATACTGAGGAATGTGGACTGGTGGAGCTACCTCAACGAGAAAAAGAAAATAATTGGGTATCGAAGGCATAAAAGGACTAACATATGGATGAACTAAAAGAAAGAAGGAGACTAGGACAGTACAGAGACATGGGACAGAACGGACAGGGAGAAATGACGGAGGAGGAAATGACGAGTGAGGACGACGAAGAAGGATAAATAACATCAGATTCAAACAACTGTATCAAATAAAATCAGGATGTAAGATTAATAGGGAGGATGGGCAAGATCTTGATGAACTATGGACACATCTAATGCTCTAGCTGAGGGAAGATGATTCAGGGATACCAGTGGTGGTAATCTCTGAGGAGCCCAGAGGTGTCTGGAATACCTGCTCGAGCTGAAGAAAGATAAAGAGGAAAATAAAAGAGACGTCGGAGATTGCTCCTAGCTCAAATAGTCCCACCCACTTGGAAGCAAGCGCGATGCTAGGCTGGAGCCATCGAGAACTCCAAGGATGTCGACTGGTCACGGGAGGAAGTGACCAGAGAAGAAAAGTAAATGTTACTCCCAACAAGGAAAAGTTTCAGAACTGAAAAGATAGAATACAGCCCTAGATATAAGTTAGTTTAAGTAAATTTAGGTTCTAAAGTAGGTATAGAAAAACGAATAAGTATATATGGCAAATGTAACTCCAATAGGTAATGCAAGGAAAATTATAATTCACAGTTCAATAAAATAAAATTAGTGGTTTTGCTACGTAGTAAACGGAGCTACCAACTCCGATAGGGCTCCTCCCCAGGTGGTGGATAGGGGGATGCTCACCTCCACTTTATGCCCTAGGGGCTCTGAAAACATGATCCCAGGAGGCAATTGGGAGATCAAGCGGGGAGGATATCGGACAACTAAAATACCCGGCATGGACCAAGTGGCACAGGTTGAGGCAAATTGATAATTTAGGGAATAATAGCACAATTAGTTTAGTAGTATATATATATAGGTTTAAATTCCAGATAGTTTATATGCTAACATTTTGAAACTAAATATGTAGAATGAAGATTGTAAAATGAATAGAGTAAAAAGGTCCTGATTTACAGTAGAATAAGATGTCAGGACAAATGTATAAGGAAATTGAAAATAAAAGAAATCTCCAGATTGTAGGATGATACGTGAGAATGATGGTGGTGGAAAACAGAAAAGACCTACAGTTTTACGTGGGTTCCAATCCATGGCGGGAGCCTGGCATTCCCTACATCCACAAAGCGTGAAAGCACACACTTTGCCAGAGGTGAAGAGTTTGTTAGTCAGATAAATCTGTGGTGGGACCAGGATTTGAATCCCGCACCCCTAACGCAGAATCTTAGCCCTAGACCACCAGGTCCCCCCATAAAGGGAATAAATGTATTTTGAAAGAAAATATAGTACTTATTCATCATGTAATACTGTTATTTCCCGACCATTTTGCAATGAACGTAGATAGCTGACAGTGGCACTATCACCCTATGTACAGACTCACCCATGTCTTGACGTTCTCTCCCAATCTACAGTAGTGTAAATAACCGACAGCGGCACTATCAGCTTGTGTACAGACTCACCCATGTCTTGACGTTCTCTCCCAATCTACAGTAAGTGTAAAGAACCGACAGCGGCACTATCACCCTGTGTACAGACTCACCCATGTCTTGACGTTCTCTCCCAATCTACAGTAAATGTAAAGAACTGACAGCGGCACTATCACCCTGTGTACAGACTCACCCATGTCTTGACGTTCTCTCCCAATCTACAGTAGTGTAAATAACCGACAGCGGCACTATCACCCTGTGTACAGACTCACCCATGTCTTGACGTTCTCTCCCAATCTACAGTAAATGTAGAGAACCGACAGCGGCACTATCACTTTGTGTACAGACTCACCCATGTCTTGACGTTCTCTCCCAATCTACAGTAAATGTAAAGAACCGACAGCGGCACTATCAGCTTGTGTACAGACTCACCCATGTCTTGACGTTCTCTCCCAATCTACAGTAAATGTAAAGAACCGACAGCGGCACTATCACCCTGTGTACAGACTCACCCATGTCTTGACGTTCTCTCCCAATCTACAGTAAATGTAGAGAACTGACAGCGCCACCCCAGCCGTGTTTATAAACTTGAAGGTGTTGAAAAACGTCTTCTCTTTTGTCTGAAACCGCACATATAATTAGGAAGTCAAATAAAATGAGAACATGTAATACTGCCATCCTACAATAGTCCAGTCAATCAGTTCTCGAAATGAGTTCTACCTGTAAAGTTTTGAAGAAGTTCTGATTTTTGGTTCATTTATATTTTTCGGGGTGCTAATTACCAATTTTCACTTTTCCACCTCGAAAATTTTCGGGAAATATTAAAAAAATGCAAAAAACAACAAAAAACTTGACTATTTTTGTTTGTTTTCTTATAACATGAAAACTATGCACTTTTCGAGAAAAATCTATGTATACAAAAATAAACTAGAGAAAATTTCCTACAATTTAACTTTGTATGTTTTATTTTGTCAGTCGAATAGTTAAGGCGCAAGCGCACGTTGAAACTATTTGAATAAGTGACAACGCTCAGTGTTCATCATTCAAGCGCAACCTTCTTCTTTCTCGTGATGAAGCTCTAGTTTGATGATATTCTTATTAATAACTAGTAATATGTGAATATCTTACAGTTTTCATTGTTATACCTAGTACCTTGGATGTTTATAGGCAAACAGTTATAACGTATAATCATGTTGATACATGTGGTTTTTATTAACATAGGTACTGTTACAGTGACAAACTAAAAACAGTTGTGATAAAAAAATGTGTAGGAATATTATATGCAAGGGAAATATGTAGGGATAATAATAATAATAACAATAATATCAAAATCGTCTGGGCCGCTTTGTTGCTGACAGTCCAGGCTTCCCGATGTCCTTGACCTCTTCCTTCAGAGCTTTCGTTCATCTAGAAAATAAGTAAAGTAAAGAAGTAAAACAATTGTTATGTTAGTTTAACATGAGTGTATCAAGGTATGACTAATGTGTAAAACCATCGGAAGTGGGATATTAAAGAATGCATAGCTGTGTTCGTAAAAGTATTAATTAAAATACCTTCTGATTGATCCGCTTCAAGTTCTTGGCCCTCGTCCACATCAGCTTTCTACAAGTTGTCGCAGGTTTCTTCACAGTTCAAACATATTTTCGAACAATATAGGCCTGCCTTTCTACAGCCACAATTCCCTCGGCAGCCTCTCTTACATTTGCATGAAATGTGATTTAATATAGCTTCTGGGGCAAGAGGCTTCAAGGTGGTGATTGGCATGAGGCCGTTCTTAGATGTTTTCCACCCCCATTGTTCGGATCTTTTTTCATGACCAAGCCATTGTTGAACCTGATGGAACACCCGTAGTGAATGTTGTCGTGCTGCAGCTTCAGTAGGGGGTAGTGAGGCAATGTTGGCTGTGGTCTTGTATGCAGACATTACGTAGTGCCTGTACCTCAACTTATTTATTGAAGCTACTTTTTCCCCACCAACCCCGTACAATGCAATAAGGAAACGTTCACCCGCACCTGCATCGACTTTATCGGCTTCAGGGTTTTTAAACACCTGGATAATGTTGATCAGATCAGGATTCTTCTTCAGAGTATGAATAAGTTTCATCTTACCCTGATTGAACAAAGCTGATGTTGTGTCACACCCACTCATGGCATGTGAAAACAATATGTGCTCGGCAACTGCTTTCTCAACTGCACTTAGAGGATGATATAGAGTTTGAGGGACTTTGCCTTTTCCTGGCTTTAGTAAGTGAACGTTAGGAGAAGTACAGATACCTGTCAAGATGACTATAAGATCTACATCTTCACCGACCATTATGACAGATTCATGTGTTGGGGCAAAGGTAAGAGCTGTGTTTATATTCAGGGTATCCGCATCTTCTTTTGCTTGTTGGCAGACCATGTTCCCCTCTGTGAATTTCGTCACTAGCATGGATATAAAACGACTTTTATTCTTCGAGTTGGCAAGGAATTTTTCCAGAGAGACCGTGGGTGTCATTGTTCCATTAAACAGTATTTCGATATAATTGTTTTTGCGTGCTCTCCTCGAGCGCTCCAGGTATTTAGTGCTTTTTTCAGCAACATTGTCGGAGTATCCATCAAAAACGACTATCGTACTTGAGTTGTAATTTGATCGAACAAATGCAACATAACTGTCACAAATATCTGCAAATGACTGCCCTCTGCGCCACACAACTCGATGCAACAAATATCCGCCATCGATGACGAATATACTGATGTCCAATTCTTTTCCTTGGGCAGACTTGAAAGCTTTGTACAAAGTTGATTTTGTACCTTTTCTCATACCACTCTCGTCAAAAAGAGATAGTGAATAGGGACAGAGCTCATAGGTTAAGAATTCCTCCAATTCTTCATCTGATTGTTTTGCAATGCTAATTCTCTGAAAAAGTGTGGTTGGATTGATGGTAATAGTTTTATTTTGTGTTTATATGGCACTGAGAGAGAGAGAGAGAGAGATCGATCGCGCGACAGAGAGACGGATATGAGGCGAGGGAAACATATACAAACTATTTCAGCGCAAGCTTGCGCCTAAACTATTTATCTGAAAAAAAAAATCTACAGAGTTAAATAGTGGGAAATTTTCTCTAGTTTAATTTTGTACACGGCACATTTTCTGTAAGAGTGCATATTTTTCATGCTATAAGCAAAAAACAAAAAATTGTCAAGTTTTTTTTGTTGTTTCTTGCATTTTTTTAATGTTTCCCGAAAAGTTTTGAGGTGGCAAAGTGTAAATTCATAATCAGCACCCCGAAAAACATAAAGGAACCAAAAATCAGGACTTCTCCAAAACTTTATAGGTAAAAATACCAAATGACTGGACTACAAGTACTCTAGTTAATCACACTAGGTAATTTCGTGATTTATTAATTCCTTCATTTATGATATTCTGCAAATACAACACACCTTTTACTTGACTTTGACCCTAGTAAAATGAATGAACACTTAGAATAGATTAAAATAATCATAACATTTATTTTAATCTACTTTGAAAATGTATTAGTGGTAATATTTGTTTGGATTTAACCAACATGTGTTCAATTCTGTCTGTAGCCACCTATAATTTAAAAGTATTTGCCAAACATTAGCCAAACTTGTTGTTCTTAATAATACCTTTAGTTTGTGCTGTTTCTTTAAAACAATAATCCCCATAAAGGGACAACACAAACTTTATTATTGTCGCTACCCACTTCCCATCCTTTGGGCATTTTGCCAGGATGGCCTATTTGAAGGGAGAGAATATAGGATAGGAGCGTTGAAAATAGTCAGATCTGAGGTTTTGAGAATTCTATTATAAACTATAGTATATGGTGTGATTTTTTAAATTGTCAGTCGTAATTGATTAAGTTGAAAAAGAGTCGCTAGCCCAAGTCCAGCATTTTTAGCAAACAGTCCCTCTTTTTTGTTTACACAGATAATCTAACTCTACCTCAAACTGGGGCCCGGATTGTACCTCCAGTTTTAACATGACCCCCCCTCCCCCTGCAGCTCTCCCTAATCTAGTTTCCTCACTTCTTATATTTTAAAAGTATCTTCCTTTCAGTGGTATTTGCTATGTCAATAAATTTGCTGTATAGCTATTGACAAGCTATAAGCTGACTAAAATAACGCATTAATTATATTATCGTGGACTATTTTATTTGACTCAGACCTTCAAAACAAGGAAGGATTACGTCTCTCTCTGGTAACATAGCCTAAGTGTTACAAGGCACTCACATTATTATCATTACTAAATATTATTTGTTTCAGCAATTTGATGCAACATGTATACAGAGTTAGAGTTAAAAAAAATTAATATAAATACTGCTCTTAAAATAACATGAAGGTTTTATCAACGTTTATCATTATATGCGTGACTTTATTCAGGCGCCCATAATACACAAGCTAAATTTTCAAATATCACTAAATATTTTGAAATATAATCTAAAGGATGTTAGAATTTTTCCAAAAATGTACGACTGGAATACATTTCCAGACTTATTTTTTAATTGAAACTGATGCACTAATAGTTTTTCCTTCAATATGTTGAAAAAAAACTTATTTATATATAGCTTATGACTGAGTAATATCCATGTGAGGGCTGTCAAAGATTTCGTACAAAAACAAATATAAATCACTGAATTATACGAGTGTGTACCGACAGTACATTAGCCAAATTTAGACTTATTTACTTTTCTTTAACGTGAGAGTAACTCTTTAAATAAAATCTGAATTAACGTAATTTAACTAAATTTTATTTCAGTTGAGATTATTTTAACCTACTTTTTTTCTTAAGGTTAATTATTGATAGCCAGTATTGGTAATTGAATGTACAAATCATTATAATAAGACCAGAATAAAAGTTTGAAATTATAATTTATTTTACTATTACCAAACTATTTTTAAAATTCAATGATTTTTCATAATTTTTGCCTAAAAGGCCATTGTATAAATCTGGTAAAACAATTTCCTAAAAAAACGCAGTGGTTGAAAAGGGGGCAATGGTGCCAGTCTCCTCTTTGTTAGTGTGGATTGGGGTTTTAATCTCGAGTGAATCTACTGAGGTATTTTATCTTAATGATTTCCGATATCACTTATCACAAATGTGGATACATGTATTATAAATTCTGTCTTCCTCATCCCATTAGTGAAAATATACGTACAGCCCAAATGGGTAGTAATAAGTAGTGCACAAAAAGATAAAACTCAGTAAATTAGAGCTAGGGGCAGGATTTTGATGTCATGTAATTTTATTTTAGGTACACTAAAAACAATTTTTATGTGCACGTAAATTCCTTTCATTACGCCCTGGTTGAGGAACTGTATAGTTTGAAGGTAATTTTTTGGTTAATTTTTAGTCTTCTTGGATTTTTAGGCAATTTTTCTGATTTTTAGTCATTGTTTGGTTTTTTAGGCATCG
This sequence comes from Timema genevievae, assembly GCA_902155825.1. NCBI lineage: Eukaryota > Metazoa > Arthropoda > Insecta > Phasmatodea > Timematidae > Timema > Timema genevievae. Next base: position 14,847 of record CABFWO010005183.1, read on the forward strand.
AATGTATGCCTTAAAATTAATATTACTGATGGATGAATTCAAATTAACTTTGCACCCTCTTTACTTGCGTGGATGGATGATCCACCATATTAATTAATCACTAGGCCTACTATCAAGCTGAAAAGGTGGTGTTGGGAGGGGTGGCTTTTGCTTCTGGAGCAGAAATGTGTAGATAAAGATTAAATTTTACCGTGATGCAAGCTAGTTGCTCAAAGTTTTTTCATTATATACAGATATAATTTAGTTTGCACTTGTTAAGTGTGCGTTTGATTTATTCTTGTATCTTCATTAACTTTTTTTGTCCACTTTTTGTAAATGTTAAGTTATTTTTTTAGAATTATTAGTGTAATTATGTTTGTCACTTTTGACCATTTTTATGTCATCAAAATCCGGTCCCTGATTATACCCATTTAATTACCGAAACTTAGGAAAAACTTACCACAGATTCGAACAGTTGAAAGCAAATCATCAGAGTCAATTCCCCGAATTCAATGACCATCGGATATCCAATGATGCTCCCAACTTCTTTGGCGAAGCTAAAAAAAAACTAATCTTCAAGTTTGTTCAGTGATATTATGTCCCAAATGATAGATCGGGGCTCATTTAGCGTTAACAGGTAGTAAGACATGGTGCAAAAAACTTACTTATATAATGTGAACATATTCAGAACTAAAGAAACAAATCATACCAATATAAGAAAGTTTGCCATTTTTACCATGCTTTCTAAGATTCACATTCGGATCCAGGATTTTAATTTAGTTGGTAAACTGAATATTTGGATTCGGATTCTAGTAAAACCTCTCTAGAGTCCCAAAAAATAATCCACACTAAACTAATCTTTCGTTTGGTAAGTAAACATACCGTAAAATGTTTCTTTACTAAAGGAAAGATCGACGCTCTAAAACCCTGTTTTCATTTTTAATAAACTAGCTGTATTTATTCAAGGCATGCCGGCAGTGGCGGATTTAAGGGGGACAATCGTGGCGATCACCCCGCCCCTACCTCCACCTCCCAAACAAGACCCCCACAAACCCTCACAAGAAAGAACAACTTAACCTTAATTTCCTTTTGTAGATGCCTTTTTGTTTTGTGCCTTCAATAATGTTCTTCCTACATGAATTATTTAGGTAAAAATAAAATTGACGTATGAGCAGTTAAAGTTGAAAATAAATATCCTGCCGCCACTTGAAAGATCTACTAGGAAAGTTACCATTGATTATTCAACTATCTAACAATTGCTTGATTTTTACTTTTCCTCAGACACGCTATATTGTAATTTACATTGGTGTATGCCACCCTGAAGCCCACACATAAGTTATGTAAACCTGGCACTGCACGCATAATAAGTACTATAAAGTAGGATTCATCCTCTCAGGACTGTACGCCGACCGTGCTGCTACCATGCTCTGAATGCTGCCGCCCTTTGGAATTGTTTTTGTGTGTGTGTGTGTGTGTGTGTGTGTGCGCGCGTGCGTGTATACAAAAGTCAGACCTCTTAACAAATCAGAACTCATTGGGAAGTGTATCTTTTGGGACGTTTATTAATTTGAACATATATTATGTAAGGTTAGGTTAGGTGTCAAATATTCAGGTACGCCACTGCTCAAACCAGTATTAAATATAAGCACATTTAATAATCAAAGGCTTTTGACATAATAATATGCTAATTAATTGACTTTACTTTTTAAGATAGGATTAAAAAAATACTGGTGTTGATGCGGTGAAGGCTTTGGTAAATAATTAAGGTGCGAGAGGGATGAATAAAGTTTAACTAATATCCTTGAACACGAATTTCCTAATGTTTTCCGCTTTCGTCGGTGTACAGCATTGGCACGCACTCAAAAGAACGGCATCTCTTTGACACCTAACAGCAGTTTAATAATCTCAATGTTGATTAGGAAATTCGTGTCGATATTAATGCTACTTTATTAAACCTCTCACTCACACTTAAGTTATTTACCAACGCCTTCACCGCATCAACACCAGTGTTTTTTTAATCCTATCTTAAAAAGGAAAAAAGAAAGACAATTAATTAGCATATTATGTTAAAATTCTTTGAACATTTGACACAATATTCTTACTCTGGCACCCCCATAAATATGATTTAAATCTAAACAAATATATAACATTTTAAATTAAATTATAATAATTATAGAATAGAGTCACACGCCCCTATAAGCTACTTCCTCTGAAATCTTTTTAAAATAGAATGCCGCAAGGCTTAAGAATTTATTTAAAGTATTCTTTAACTTAAAAAAAATGGATGCCCCTAAAAGCTCTTTGTAAACTCTATCTACCCATTAACGACAGTCTTGTCTTATTTTGATACAAACTAACAGTAAATAATGGCATAGTTTTAAGAATTTGTACCTTCATCCCTGCTGCTATCTTCGTGTAAAAAAGAATCTTGACTTTTTGATGTTGGCTGCTCTTCCCAAGGCCTGAATACGCAGTATTTATCCATACTAATAATAAACTAAATACATGCAATCAAATTAATAAACGTCCGAAAAAGACACTAACACGCACGCACAGAGACACGCACACACGCACACACACGCTCACACACACACACACACACACACACTTACAAAGGGCGGCATAAACATAGAGCCACTACCTAAACATTCCCTAGTCTCTAAGAACTTCAGAGCAACGTTGACAAAGAGATTAAAAAAACAAAATGGGCGGCATTGACAATGAACCACTACCTAAAAATTTCCTAGTCTAAAGATTTCTTGCCACACCGGCACACAGTCCTGTAAGTGTGAATCCATCTTTAGTTTACCCTGAAAGGTGGCAAGCTTGCCTTGATGGTGTCGTGCGGCAATCTTGTGACCGTTCCGAAACCGAGTGAACCACCGAGAACCCCCAGTGCGCCC
>CABFWO010005183.1:18773-40669 GCA_902155825.1 Timema genevievae
CAACCAGAAATCATGTAGTTTCTCTCTGCGTACACTCTTTTTTACAACAACCCTACCAACCTACCTATAGCGCTCAGAAACATTCGGGCAGCCACACTCCCTCTGTTCCAGCGCTCATGAAACATTCGGGCAGCCACATAAGTACCACTCCCGACATCCTTTCCTCTCCTACCTTTATGCCCCCTCCTCCACCTTACCGTCGCTGCAAAGGAGGGCAAAACCGTAAGGCCCGGGCAGAACAATACAAAATTTTCAAAGCCTTTCTAACACCTGCCCCTTTTCTCTATCCATTCCCATCGTGACCCCCCGTTCCCCCACAGCCTGCCTATAAACTACGACCCCTCCCCCTTCCCCTTACCTACTTTCTAATTACAAATCCCTTGACCCCCAAGACCCACGGCGGATGCACATTAAGTGTCTGAAGAATAAAAAAATACAGCAGCGACTCCGCGACCTGGGGCTGGACAGTCCACCGTCATCTCCACAGAAGGAAGAACAACAATGGTTAGTTATGGTATAGCTTATAAAATAGAACCATTGTGTAATCAGCCAAGGTAAGACTGCCAACTTTCAGGGCAAACTGAGTGATCATGGATTAAATTGGACTTTGAATCCTGTTCACACCCTAGATTTTTGATACATGTGAATTGTTTCCGGTACCCGTAGTATGTGTGTTCTATGGTATTAAACCAATTTGAATAAGTTATATCTAGAATATATTAAAAGCTACCATATTAATTTGATTATAGTGTCAAAGTTTATAATTCATTGCGTTAAAAAAATTGGGACCAGCATAGGCATGTATTATCCATTTGCCACTTTATTTTACTTTTAAATCAACTTATCTGCTTTTAAAAGCGTAACAAAAAAGAGTGTGTGTGCTTGATACTGTCAATAGCATGGGTGTCCAATTCGTTCGGTCATAAGGGCCACATTAAAAATTGAAAATTGGGGTCGCAATAACAATACGCCCCCTTGTCAGTAGGGTAAGTAAAAATAATTGCAACTTAGTGTATTTTTAAAATAATAAAGAAAATGTTGATTTAATAAAATAGTAAGGCTTACCCTTCATTACAACAAAAAAAAGGAATGTAGTTTTTATCAAGCATTCTTTAATAAATTACACAGCTGTAAAATATTACTGATTTGATGAAATTAATAGCTAGAATGAATAACATTTCCTAATGCTGTATCTCTACGATATTTATAAAATTAGGACCGTATTGTATGTCGGTCTATCAGCGGGATCCATAGAATCATGGATCGGGCCTAATGTGGCCCACGGGCCACCAGTTCAACATTCCTGTGGACGGAGAAAGAATATAACAACTTAAACATCTAGGATCTACCTGTTTATTTCGACATGTAGCTTAACGCATGTTGCCAGGCGTCGATTCAAATCAGCATCAGTTTTGATAAAATGTCTAGTTTTCCATATAGAATGTGTTTGGGTCATGTTCTCGGCTCTATTTCCCTCCAACTCTCCAAAATTAGCATCACTTTTCTTAGAATCCTGGTGGGTCTTCACAATAGTCCCATTCGTTTCTTGGATGTTTATTGGAGGTGAAGAAGTCAGGATATAGTTCTTAATGTCAACAAGTATAGTAGTGAGCGCTTGGAGTTGACCAGAGGTGTGAGCTATGAGCGTGAAAAAGAATGAATCGACGACAATGTTGAGGTAGTAGGCTAATAAGGTAAGGTCAAACGTAAGATAAATGGAAGTAATCTCATAAGCGGGGCTGTCGCACCAGTTGTAAGGGAAGTAAAGGTCTAACGGAAGATGTCTCTTGCAATTAGCTTTCCCAGATTCCTCCGAGGAGTAGGCCATGGTTGTCAGACTCCAGATGATACCAGATATACCTACAGAGATGATCATGGATATGTTGAAGAGCCTCATCTTTCGGATTATAGCATCGGAGATTTTCGGTGAATCGTTGAGATTTTTCCCTGGAAAGAAAACATACATTTCGTTTAAACTCAAGAGTAGCAGTTTTACACTATAGCGTTATCTTAAAAGCTGAACCATAACGTAACCAAGACAGGCAAAATTGCTACCTATGAAGCCAAATGGAGTGTACATTAAGTTTAAGTTACACTTGCTATTGTGTGACTATCAAACGGTAGCCACAATTTTTTTTCAAACAAGTTTTAATTGTTTTTCAACTTCTGTATCTTACTTCTTAGATACTTGATTTTCTTTCCAGATATAGAAATATTCCTTCTAAAATAAACTACAACAAAAACAACAACCAAACATGATATAAAATACATCGTTAGCTATGATTGAGTGACATAATAGTACTTTATTATATTCATATAGTTACTTTCTTAGACTTTGACCCTAGTCCAATATCAATTTAATGCCCTAAGTATTATTTTTTCATCTTCCAAGTGAGTAACATTGGCTCGTCATCCGAATAATATGTCTGCTTCCAAGAGTATTGCTTTCTCTTGTACACTAAGTAATTAACAAATGTGGTGATGTGAGTATCAATCATTCAATAAATCAATCACTTCACCTTGCTCCATCTGATGGTAGTTGCGCTCTAGTCGAACACACAGAGCCTCCATCCTCTTTCTGGCCAACATCACACTGATGGTCTTCAGGAAAGCACCAGCGTGAAACAGACTGACGTTGATAATGGAGATTACGTGGTTGGCATCGTCCTTCACCTGTATTGATGTAAACATTCCATAAAATCACCAGATGAATCGCACAGTGTGTACTGGGTGTGCCCAGGCACACCTTAATGTCTAGAATAGGGTCATATTGTTTTAATTTAATAATATGCTCTTTAAATTATAAAACAAAGATTGTCTTTATATTCATTAAACTCCGACTTGAGAAATATAGATTGTGCAGAATTTTTCAGAAATGCATGCAAGCAAAGACAGCGTTCTTTCAGAGCATAAGCAAAATCAACTAAGAAAAACAATCACCCAAAATTGCCTTGTCTCACATGTTTTTATGTTCTTGGACAAGAAATGGCTCTTTCAATTAATTGCGAGTATTTTATTGAGTGATATAAGTCAATAACACCTGCACGTGAGAGTAATCTTATTCTCTAGTACAGGAAGATGAACAAACCTTAATCCATTTTAGAATAATTATACATCTCATTATTTAAGTTTGTAGTTCTTAAAGTAAAATTTAGTTCTTGATTAAGCTCTATTTTCTTTTATTTGATAATACACATAATTCTCTTTATCTTGGCTTTAAATCTTTAGCCCAAACTACCCACACCTCTTCACTGAGCTATATTTATATTCTTATGAACCCTTGGATCGACGGGCTTTTTTGTATAATGCACACCCTAATTAAATTGTCTGTATACGTCTATGAGAGGAGTCATCACAATAAATATAATATCAAATCTAGATCAAACAAAAATATATTTTGTGGGGTTATTGTGGACACATATTTGATTTTTAATTTAACCCTCCTTATAACGTGGTATACATTTTTTCAAGAAAAAGTATGTAGGCAAGGCTCTATTGGAAAATTTTTATGGAAGAAGTAATTTTGATAACCTATTGAAAAATGACAGAAAGCTCGCCCAACTGAATAATTTGATCATTGAATTGAATCAATAAATAACTTTTAAAAAAATCAACTGCAAATTTTGGGACTAAAAGATGACAAAGAAAACGATCCCATGGTGTAGCAACTTTTGTAACACTAGTCAATACGAATTTTACCTCCAGCAATATTTTGGTTTGTTAGTGCTTATGGGTAAATTTAGGAAATTATAATACAAATTTAATATCAAATCACAAAAATGTACTGTATACGTATAGGTTTTTGTGTTCACACGTAATACGTGTATCTTACTTCGGTTTAGTGAAGGGAATGTGTCCTAATTAGTATTATGAAATACAGTACAGTTGTTGCATGCAAACATAATAAGTAACTTCTAATAAACATCACATAAAGTCTGTTCAGCGTAGGAATTGTTTTCTGAAAGGCTTTTTTCCCTACCAGAAAGCTATTATATAGTAGGATTTTGGTAGGGAAAAAGACCTTTCAGAGAGTAATTCCTACCGTGAATGGAGTATACATAACCAAATATTTTTCGCATTTGCTCATAGATGGTAGTACTTTAGAGAGTATCGATGATGTACTGAATATATTCTCAAACAATAGCTCTTTCAATTTCGGAGAAACAACTATGATTTGAACGGTTAATATGTATTTATTTGGCGAGTGTTTTGATCCACTGTACTTTGGCTACCATTGCATTGTTTTAATGCCAAAGCAAAGGAAGTGTCTTAGTCAGCCTGGCGATTTTTGTTAGGTGTGTGATAGGTTTATAATGAAAACTATTAGGAAGGAAACTTTTAGCATAAGTAAACGTGAATATTCCTGTGCACACGAATTGCGGAACAGCTAATACGGGTGCACACGAATTGCAGGACAACTCATCCGAGCTTGGTAATATTCTTACACGAACTGCAAAGTAAAAATTAAATTCATAATAGCTTTGTTCAAAATGGAAAAAGGAGATGACGTTAGATCAAGCTAAGTTAGGTTAGACTAGGTTAGGTTAAATTAGGTTAGGTTTAGGTTAGGTTAGGTTGGGACTAGGAGTTGAGTGGAATTAACTGTCTACTCCGAAATTCATGTACACTGGCTGACAGATATCTATACTTTATTCCGCAAATCAAGTGAACCCGTGTATTCTTTGTATTTTGGCTGTAAAATATGCAACCAGGACCAAAACTATGATCTACCTATGTGCTATATTAGCTGCATAATGAATCTGAGGATGGTTATAACTGAGAAACTCAAAAGTATGCCTCTGGTGTACCTATAGTGTGGCGAGAATCACGTAGCCATTTTGATGATTGTTATTTCTGTATGACAAAAATATCAGGTATGTTGAAAAAGATATTCTGCATAGTTTCAACTATCCAAAAATCCTATCTGCAATAAGGCCTGCTCTACATAGTGAAGCCCTATCTGTAACCGGTCCACCAAAAGCATGAGATGAAGAAACCAGTTATGGAGATAGTGCAGATGAATGTGCTGCAAGGTATATTGAAACATCAACTTCTAAGGATTTGTACTACCAACCGGAAATTGATGACACGCTACATTTAATCAAGCAAGAAAATTTGAATGACTTAGCTCGTGACCTAAAGTTAACCAAAGAGCAAGCTAAAATCTTTGGTTCTCAGTTACAGTAATGGAAATGACTTAAAGCAGGAACTAAAATAACAATGTATCGATAACACAGTTAAGTGTATTCCAAGTATTTCACTATGGAGGGAAGTACGAGGAAGATATAAATGGTAAAGTGAAAGAATTAGGCATTGGACTGAATCCTAATGAATGGCTCATACTTATTGATAGATCGAAATTAAATTTGAAAGCAGTTCTGCTTTACGATTGAAATACATATTTATCAGCTTCTCTAATTCATAGAGCTGGCTTTAAAGAAATATATGAAAGTAGGTCGAATATTCTGAGTGCTGTAAAGTACAAAGACAACTCTTGGCATGTATGTTGTGATATTGAAGTTATTGGAATACTTACAGATATATAGGGAGGTTTCACAAAGTTTGTTATTTTGTATGTTTGTAGGATAGAAAGTTAACATAAAAGCATTATATTGTGCAACAATAGGAAAAGAGAAGCGAATATTTACGCGGAATAATTAATGTAAATATTTTCAAACCAGAAAATGTTCTTCTTTCACCTTATTAAAGCCTTAGATAAAATAGTAAGTGAATCCACCAGACTTTTTTCCCAACATTACATAATATGCTAAACTAACATAAGGAATGTCAATTGGGTCCTAAACAAGGATACTTCCTAAAGATGATGTATTTGTAACGAAGCCAAAGGATACTGAACTGACAGGTTTGTTTTCGTTTAAAACAATTCTGCATGCATTTCTTGGAAACAGGAAATAAGACCACTGTTATCATTCTCTTGTGTAGACTTTACTACAGAGCTATACAGATATGGGAGGCCAAATGTCTTTGAAAATACATTCTCTACAATCAAATTTGTTATTCCTGATAATTTTTGAACTGTGAGTGATGAGCAAGGGAAACGCTTTCATCAGAACATATCCACGATGGAAAAGCTTTAACAATGTGGCTGAGATACATACATTATGGGATATTACTGCTGGTTTATTAAGCGAAAATGCAAAACCAATTGAAAAAATCTTAGTATAACTTTTAAGTTAAGATAATCTATATATTACCTTATATGATAAATAAACTGGAAAAATTATTGTTTGGTAATAACATGAAAAGTTAATAATTAAGATTGTATATCATATGTATAATTTTGTATGCTACTAAACATTAGTAGTTCATAAAATAAAACTGAGTACATATTTTTATGTAGACGTGATACACAAAAATTATTGGCATTTTGGGGAAAAGAACATCAATTTTCTTTAGAGTCATCTACTTATGTCCCAGAGGTATGAAAAAAAAAGGGTTTATGGCTAGTGTAATCGTACTGTCGACGTTTCACCATATATTTGTACAATCACTTGTTGATAAAAGTGCTTCTTTTGTCAGGTTATATTCTCGTTTACTTTTACTAGCTTCCCTTAGTAAGTATTTAAACTAGGGGTGGGCTGATTCTGATAACCGATCCGATTTATCAGCCCATATTGGCACAATCGGCCAAGGATAATCGGTTTCTTTATCATGCAGATATTTTACGCCGATAATTCAAAATCTATAAATATATTTTAAATTTTCAAGCCATGAAAATATAAATCATATTTCAATCAAAAATATTTAAATACAATCTCGTGCATGTAAACATCAATTCTTTAACTCTGCATCAGATATTTTGTTTTATAAAAAAAACAGCAAAACCAACAATCTAAACAAAGTAAACCATTCAAATTTATTTACCTTAAGGCTTATTTCAAATTATGAAATACTTGATAAATATATTTATTTAAGTAACCGTAACTTATTCACACAACAAAAATAACGAATACGTCCAAGATAATTTATCATTATTGTGCTATTGCGTACTCTAGGGGCTAGCTGCACAGAACCGCGTTCAGTAATAATGTGTTTATCTTTTCTTCATGGTGCGTGACGAGATCAGTTCTTAGAGCGCGTTCAAGCGTAATGTCGAAGCACATATTTACCTTTGTTGTAAGTAGTTGTTTAGTTATTTTATTATTTAACTAAGAATGATTATTATATTGATCATTTAAATGATAATTAATAATATAACAAACATAAATGACCAAACTTTCCACTGCCTGGGAACATTTTTAACTGTACTTCAATAAAAAATACCTAGAAATGACTTTTATGGCGTTTTTTCTGTTTTGGTAATTTATAATTATGTACTGTACAGTCTTGTTTATTATGACAGTGCCGTAGGCATAGCAATAAAATTAAATATATCTAGCCAAATTTAATGTTTAAAACTTTAATTTAAACTTTTATTCAACAACCCTACTACTATCATAAAAAGTATAAAAGGGGCAGAATCAGATAATTCTTGTTTTTGAGTAAACACTAAATCGGCATCGGCTATCGGCAATATCGGCAACAAAATATCAGAATCAGCAATATCTGCAAAAGGGATTATCGGTTCAGCCGTAATTTAGACCATTTATCTTAGCTTTTTAATCCCAAACATTGCTAAAATAGTTAATATCGCTTGAACTATGACATTTAAATTAAAAATGCGAGGTCCTTAACAACTTAGGGGAAGGGGTGTTTGCCTGTTTGGTGATTCAAATCCCTCATAAAGGATTAATTATTGAAAAAGTATGTTTGTATTCCTCTTTAATTACTATGCTAATAGCTTATTTTAGTCACATATAAAATACATAAGCCTTATAGTGGCAATTATGTTTCAAAACCCCTGAAATCCGCTCTCTTTGTCACCCGTTCAAAAAATATCGTGTATACCCTGATATATGCAGTCACAAAGAAAGTGTCGTTTAAATATAGTTTGATTCTCTCACCTGATGTATTCGGATTGCAGTGAGCACAAAGTACACCCCGTACAAAAGAAATATTAGGAGACTATAACAGTAGTAAAGACGTGAGGAGGTGGCAACTCTCCAGCCACCACCAAACTTCAAGGCCATGATACTCGTTCCAAGCCATTTGTTATTAATTTCTTCCTTTTTCTGATTTTCCATGATACTTGGACCCAAATTATCGTTGTAAAATGCGTACCACTGAAAAAACAAACTATAACAGAAAGTAATGTTAAGAATCCGACTCACTCCACGGATAATATGTTACTTTGGTAATAGACGGGGAGCTTTTTATAGTTGTGTGTGAATTTCGATGTGCTTGAATTTTTTTCATTTGGAACTTTACTAGGTACATTAGAACATAAAAAATTGGTCACACGATCCAAATCAGGCTTTATTTTGCACATGGCCGACATCTTTTTTTTTCCGATTTACCATTGTAGGTATTTTGAAGGGGATAATAATATAGGTATGTGAGGTATAATTGTATATGTTTTTGGGCATGCCCAGTTCTCTGGTGACACTGAAAATTGATTTAGCCAAGATATTGTTGGGCATTTATTGTCATAAATGTATTCTCTCTTGCAGAAGTTACTAGTAGTTATGGAAATATTGAAATTGCAGCGCTAACCCCCAAAGAAGAGACGAAGAAATGTGGTTGATTCCACTTTGTGCATCATCTGCCAAAAAGTGATAAAAGGTTAAGGCACCTGTGGGAGTGGACCTGGTTGAGAAAGAATTAGATCATTAAGTTATATTCTTAAATACAAATTGCTAAATACTTTAGAACATAATGAACTGGAAGGGCTTGTATATCACATGAAATGCTACAGACGATATATTCTACTAGCTGAAAGAATAGCGAAAGCCATATAATTTGAAGAATCAGAACAATCTACTTCACTAACTGAAACTTCCCCTAGTCGTAAAAGAAGAACTCCCAGAGCTAGCACGTCAAGACATTTAGCTGACGTAACTGCAGGCAATACAAGGCTGGTCGGAAATTATACCGCATTTGTGAATACGAAAGATCCCAAGGCTTTTTAGATGCAACAACATTTTTTGAAGATGGGGAATTTAACACAACCTGTAAATTACCTGATATTGCGAGTGTATATGGAGCTGATGTAATGTGCCACATTGCGTGCATATAAATATACTTGCTAAAGTATAAGAGAGCGAAGTTAATAGGTTAATTGATGTTATTTATATAGATTCTACAAAATTTGTGGAAACACTAAACTTCAGCAATAAAAGATATCAGTTAACAGATGTTCGTAACAAGTTTGTGTGACGTTATTATGAAAACAATATAAATAATAGAACAATGAAATAGAACTTAATCCAGTACTTGGGAGAAAGCATTCGATTTTCGTATCAAAGGAGAGATCACTCTCACAATTGGTTTAATCTGCTGCTATCAATGAATCATCAATGACAGATAAAATTAGGTCATTTGATGCTGTGAGGAAATGAATTGAAGCCCTTCGTAGTGAATGCATTGACTATTACTTTTCTAAAGATGACAAATTTTGGGACAGAAATGATCTACAGAAATCACAATTCCAATATGAACAATCACGTCCACCTAACTGGCAATGATTTTTTAACATATGTTTCCATCCTACCAGTATTCTGTACATGTTCATCGTAAATGTACTTTGATTTTTCAAACCATGTATTAACTTGTGCATAATGGTCATAAGAAAACAAGACACCAATCCAAAGTAGCATCTCCCAGAAAGTTCATCAAATATGCAGGTCAAAGGAGTTAATCTCAACATTTAATCATCTAGACATGCTGCAGTAATGACGAAGTGCAAAGACAAGATCAAATGTTGGCTAACAGAACTATTGTTATTTGTGAGGACTACCAAGTACCAATTCCTCCATCCATTACAAATGAATTTCAATAAGAGTAACTATGGATAGCTTTGGCAGAGAGGAAGCAACCCTATCTGGAATAGGAGAAACGCATTACACTGTGCTGGTTCTGTTTCAGGATAAACCTCTGACTGAAGACACTTATAGCAGTGACTGTATTTATGAAGACCTACCATACAGATACAGAGACACATTAGGTATTGATGTTACGAGAATAAGTTTTGATAAACGAATACCAGCCCAGCCCAGCTATATTATAAGCCCAAGAACCGAAGTACTATTGCTACCAACTTTAGTCTTAGTGAAGATGTTGTTGATATCAATCAAATCGTGAAGAATGGAACCAATTCTGATATCACATGGTTCTTTTGCAGATTTATGACAAACAAAATTTTACCTGAAAATGGTTTTCCAAATGACATTGGTGTTCCATTGCGAAACACTGTCACGAGTCTTGTGTCTGAAATAGTATCACGAAATACCTATACTGGATTTACTCCCCTTTTGACATATTCCGCAACAAAATATGATACAGTTTACATAGTAATGTTAAATTTTCAAGATGTTCTCATACAAGTAGGTCAAGAACAAGGTGCATTATGGTTTTACGAAGGTGTGTGTCACATTGCCAAAGAGTTTCCACTTCTTTCACCGACAACATTTTCAAATATATTTCTTGGATTAGGTTGTTTACACATGCAGAATGTTGTTATATCATATTTAGGAATGTATCTAAAGAACGTTGCTATGTTCGAACTATTAACAGAAATTAAACCTTAAGTCTCCATTCAGCAGAAAGTGATATCCAGGAAAACCACTATTAACGAGGAGTACGAGCATTGTAAATGATGTTTGAAGTAATACAAACTCTTCAATGGATTGAATTTATGAAATAACAAGGTGATTCCGGAAAGTACTCTGACGTGTTTGGAGCTAAAGATATACTACGAAGATCTGTTCAAGCAAAGAGTATGTCATCAAATGACAAGATGAGATCCACAATACAAAAAATGTCCCACAATTATGCAAGATTTTGAAGTGTTTTAATTAAATCGTATTAGAAAAAGTGTCAAGTTTCAGTACTGGAACTTTTTTGCAAACACATTAAGCCCTTTACTAAGAGATCTAATTCTTGCTGGCAGAGAAAGCAATTTGAATTTTCAAGAATAATTTGGCATGTTCATCAAGCGCTTACAAAAAATTATATTACAAGAATTATCATAACTTCAACTGATACAGATGTCATGGTTTCTGCATTATATCACTTGAATGTTAACTGGATTACACATGGAATCAAAGAATTAGGGATATCACGAGATGTCAGTCAGTCACTATGATGGAAAATATGCCCAAGACTTTGAGATACTACCAGCTGTCCATTTCAAAATGACGTTGCCTACTTGGTGAATTTGAAGCTATTTTGTGAAGTTGGTTGCATCTTAACTTGACTCACTCAAGCATAAAATATGTGGCCTCATCTGACAGTTTTTACCCCCTCCATGAAAACCCTTCCCCTCTTTCACAGATTAGCGTGGCTACCTGTGTCAGAAGGGTACAAATTCCATTCGCCACTTGGGAAAAACGACAATTCACCTTTTTATGGATAGAGTGTCAAATACGATAATTTCTCGTGCTAATGGATAAGTGAACTAATGCACTATACCAGTAGCTTACAACCTGGGAGTCGCGACCCCATTCGAGGTCGTGGCATATATCGGGTGGGGTCGTATTGCTGGTTGAGGTTATAGCGTTATGTTTACTTTTTCAATTGATTGTTTTTATAAGAAGGCGCAAAATTCAAATACAATAAAAATGTAAGTGGTTAAAATGACAAAAACTGTTTGGTTATTAAATAGATTCCTTTTGGTTAACTAACTCAGCCAATTGATTGTTGACTTAGTTTGCTGTAGGAGTATAGTGTTTAGGTGAGTGGCGTTGCCATAATATCTTTCTAAATACTCACTGGGCTCGTTGATTCTCTTTTGAGACATCTTAGTTGCATTCATATAAATAATATATATGTAAGTAGCTTATAGGAATTAAATCAAACACGTGGGCCTAACGTCACGCTCATTTGGTTTAACTGATGAGGTCAGGATTCATATTCTGACTGAGAGTTCTGGGAATTTCTGCAGTAGGAATGGTATTATGGCTCTTTCTGGGACATATCCTGTTTTATTTGGACTGAAAGAAAAAAAGTTATTAAATGTATTGTATAAACATTTGGTAAATATTATCAGAGAGTTAATGTTTCTGGCATTTACTCAGGGACTCCAGAACAAAGGGGTTGGGAGGCCTAAGCCTCCTGCTTATTTTTTTGTGGGCTTGGACTCTATTAGGGCAAGCCCGAACTGCGCTACTCATTAAGGGATTAAAAAATGTTCACCTAACTCGGACCCGAATTGCGTCAAGTCTAGTGCAGGTAGAAGAGGGGGGACGAACTAAACAAACACCAACGCAAACAAGCTCTCGCAAAGTAATTTCTTCCCTTCCTTTGGATAAAGGAACGTAAAAACGCCCTAAGAGCCTCCAAGATTTGTTATTAGCTTTTCTGACATCCGTCTGTCTAGTATTAACACATTATCTCGGCAACAGTGACTGTCCAAGTGTGTAATTGTTCTATTTTTGTTCGTGTTTTGTGTGGACTGTGATATTAGCGATAATTATTGATATGGCAAGGATTTATAGTGAAAGAGGGAAAGATCTTATTGTCTTTAATAATTATACGTATCAACAGGTGAATCAATTGAATTTGACGAGGGAAGAGAGGTGGAAATGCACTAAAAAGTACTGTAAGGCCAAAATATTCATGCTTGATGGCGGAAATATTTTCTCGCGGAATGAAGACCAACACAACCACGAACCACTACTAGATTAAGAGTTGAACAGAAAATCCATCAGCAACGCAGTTAAGAGGAAAGCTGAGGAGATTGAAGTGAGACCATTGAAGTTGATCCACAAAGAAGTACAAACACAGAAAAAAACTAAAGAAATATTGACCCGCAAGGACATGAAACGTATCAGGAATAACATTAACTATACTAGGTTAAAAACACTGCCAAAGTTGCCTAAATCTTCCGATAAAATTCAATTTGCCTTGGATTCAATTGAACTAAATACTACTCTACACGAAAACTTTTTGTTGAAAAACGAAAAAGAGAAGAGGGTCGTGATATTTTCTTGTGACTCAAATCTTGAGTATTTGTGCCAGAATGAAATTGTGGTAATGGATGGAACCTTTGAATACGCACCGAAACATTTTATTCAGATATTTACTGTACACGGGCATTTTAAAGGGTCATACATTACTCTGGTCTTTTGCCTACTTAAAGACAAGAAAAAGCAGAGCTACATAGACGCTATGAGAATCCTAAAGGACGAGTGCGAGAAGAGGTTTTATAATGACTAATTTAAAAAAATTATTAACAACTTGTAACACTCTTAGTAAAATAAAACAAACATATTATGGTATAGAATTTTAAAACACTAAAATTAAAAATACTAGCCAATTAAAATGATTTATTATTTGGTTTGAAACAGAGGTCCATAATAGTGTAATTATCAAATGGTCACTCGAATGATGTCATCGTCTCAGCTGAATCATTGATAAGTGAATACACGCTATGATAAATACCTGCGATTCTGTCGTACTATTTATTTTTTATTCTAGACCATTTCCAAGTTCCAATTTTTAAAAATTCTTCATCAGCAAATTACCTTTAATTTTCATTGATAAAATGAAAATCATGACCACGCATGATACATGACTAACACATATAACATTTACATATTAATTTGAAAGAAGATACTAAATGTTCCTGATTACAATATTTTAATTAGTTGATCAAGTAAAAGAGAATGCGCTATTTTATTAACTTTTCCATTTTTAAAAACATTTTGCAAAATCATATCCAAGAGAATATAAGTGAAATGGTTTCATAGGTATCTAGATAAATACTAAGGATGTTTTCAAGGTAATATTAACTATATAAAGAAAACAGACACTGATTATAAGTTTTATAGCCACACCTGAACTCAAACGAGATATTTCTTAACAATAAGCCCCCGTGCTTATAGCTGTGAAATGGGCTCGACTAATGGAACATTCACTGACGAAACAAAAATGGCACTTTTATATTATAAACCATGTTTCTAAAGTTAAAATGTTAGTGGTGTTGAAATGTAATTAGGCCTCAACTTCCCGGAGGTAAAGACTAATAATTTATCTGCCAACCTTCACAAAATGATCCTTTTTCCCGCGTGTTTTTGTTAGTTCGTTAGTTCAAGACACACCCCTTCATCAAGCTTGATTCCTTACCTTCATCAGCAAGCATCAGTCCATTACTAATTCATTCTGAAAGGACACTCCCACTCCAGTATCTGCACTGTAATGTATTTGTATCAACAAATAATTAGTTTCAACCCTAGCTTGATTATGACACCTTCATCGATTTAATTCGTACCTTTATATTTCGCGAAACTTGTGTTCATTCCCTAACCTGTATTATTTTGTCATTCAAATAAGATTAAGGCTCATTAGAAACTAAAATGCTATGAGATTGTCTACATCCTTTACATAAAGCTTAATCAACATTGATTAGATGGCATGAATTAAGGAAATATCTTCCCAATGAAATAGTAATGGCAGTACTGAAGTTGTAATTACTCTCCCAACGCTATACTTACTGCAAGAATGGCAGTACCAAAATATCCTCCGACTGCTATATATACTATAGGAATGGTAGTACTGAAGCTGTAAATATCCTCCCACTGCTATATATACTATAGGAATGGTAGTACTGAAGCTTTAAATACCCTCCCACTGCTATATATACTATAGGAATGGTAGTACTGAAGCTGTAAATATCCTCCCACTGCAATATATACTATAGGAATGGTAGTACTGAAGCTGTAAAATATCCTCCGACTGCTATATATACTATAGGAATGGTAGTACTGAAGCTGTAAATACCCTCCGACTGCTATATTTACTATAGGAATGGCAGTACTGAAGCTGTAAATACCCTCCGACTGCTATATATACTATAGGAATGGTAGTACTGAAGCTGTAAATATCCTCCGACTGCTATATATACTATAGGAATGGTAGTACTGAAGCTGTAAATATCCTCCGACTGCTATATATACTATAGGAATGGTAGTACTGAAGCTGTAAATATCCTCCGACTGCTATATTTACTATAGGAATGGCAGTATTGAAGCTGTAAATACCCTCCAACTGCTATATTTACTATAGGAATGGCAGTATTGAAACTATACATATCTGGATGTTGAACCAGGCAACTATAGTAAAAGCGTCATGTCTTAAAACATTTATTCTCGACTCGACCGAGCTATAACTAGCTATTTACTACTATAGCTTGCTTGGCAAAGAAAATATAGCACGGTACTCGAAAAAGTTTTCGAGCTTATTATTATCAAAAATCTAATACAATGCCAAGTTGAAGTAGGCTTTCTCTACTCTACCATCAGTTGGATTAAGAAATTTAAAGCGATAGTACAGTTGACCTTAAAAGCACATTCCTTGTGAGCTTCAGAAACTTTTCTATTATACAATCCTGAACATGCTGAAACTCAAACCCTATCTACTATAAAATATATGGTGATAAATACAAATAAGTTAAGTAAGGGTAGAATAACGTCCATTGTTAAGCAAAAGAGAGAAATACAAGTTACCAAATACGTTTGTTGAAATCAAAACAAAAGATAATAGTTACATATTCACAGGCATGAGGGCATTGCACACGTTCCGCATTAAATGTTCGGCGTTAAAAATGTAACTAGAAACATTGTTACCAAATTGCCGTGTTTGGTGCGAGGCACCTTAAATTAACACTCAACCAAGACAACAATGATTGAGTTGAAGATTGAAAAACGCGTGACTCCTTAAAGAAGGACATGCGCACTTTCTAAAACAAAAGTGTACAAAACAGATAACTACAGCAATTCTAATCAGAAGGATTAAATTAAGTTATGACTAAGAAAAAATACACAACACTATCCCAGCCATATGGCTGCTAGCCTCTAATATGATAAGTCAGGAAGTCCGTATTTAAGAAGTTACAGCAATAGATGCTAACTAACTAGCTATCGTTGGTTAACTCCAAAAAAGAATAACAGAACATTGTCATGATTCCTGTCCTAAAAACCAGCAGCAAACGTTGCCAGAAGCAAGATGAAGCAAGACATGAGATCAATGAGTGATACCCCTCGCAATGTGATGGGAAATGTGTTGTAAGAGTTAAATAATTATATAAAGGCCCCTTTCCCAGACAATCATCCCTCGCGAGAAATCTTCTCTATCATAGAAAAGATCGTAATTTGCCTAACCCCCAAACCATAAATTTTGACATTCCTGAACGTTATAGTCAACTGGTACTTCACGATTCAGGTGTGGATGATCCAAACAGAATTCTGGTTTTAGGTGATATAATTGAACAAAGATACCATATATGGAGATGGCACCTTTGATAAAGTGCCAAATATGTTTTACCAACTGTATACGTGGCATGCCAAGGTGGGTAATTTATATCCGCCATGTATCTACATTTTGCTAACAAAAAAGTACATGGACACCTATAACAAAATGTTTCTAATAATGAAGATATTGATTCCAAATCTGGAATCTCAAAAGGTTTTAATCGATTTTGAGAAGGCTTGTATGAATGAAGTGAGGATTTCCTTTCTCCACGCTGAAGTCAAAGGGTGTTATTATCATCTGTGTCAAAGTCTCATCAGGAAACTCAACTATGTTGGCTTGAAGACTGAATACGAAACTAATGTAAACATAACAATTACACTGAAGTCTCTTGCCGCATTAGCCTTCGTTCCAGTCGATGATGTGAGACATGTCTTAGATAATTTTGCCGCCACATTTCTAGACGAAGACAGATACAATGAGGTGCTCACGTACTTCTTTTCTACACACATTGAGGGTGCAGTAGACAGAGATCTCCTGTTTCCTATTAGAATATGGAATCATCATGATGCAGCCCTGGAACTCTCGCCAAAAACAAATTATTGTGAGGGATTTCACAACGCTCTTAATCCCCTATTTCACTGCAGTCATCCCAGCGTGTGGTTTCTATTTGATGGACTCCAGAGGGACCTGGATTGCCACAAATTAACACTAGATAATGCACAGGCAGGTCGCCTAGAGGTGAAAAAAGGAAATACAAGGCTCTACATGACTTGGTTTCCAATTCTGTGCAGCAATATGAGTAGGTGAAAGACAAACTTAGTTACTTAAGGAGATTGGCCAGTTTGCAATAAAGAAATATTTGTGAATTGACGCAATGGATACCAAAATATTTTAAATTTTAATTTCAATATAATTAAAACATTTGGTTTGTTGTCACAACCTATTACTACTATTATAAATATCCCTAAATAGTCCAAAACCTTTTATGTAATCTTGTGTTGGTCATTTTAATGGTATTGGTACCCATAACTTTAATCCCCACGGATGATTTTGTTTATTTGGCTTGTCATCCATATTTGAATGTTCATGGATAATATATTAAACGAATACCAACTTAACTTAAATTATATCGTGTTAGATATGTTTTTGTTAGTTAAATTGTAAGAATTCTGTCTTTTGAATGTTTTTTTTAAATAAACTATTACTCAAATAAAGCTTTGCTATAAATTGTTTAGTGTCGTTATAGAAAAAATTGAGACTTTAACAATTCAAAACTTCTTATATAATTTTTATATAATTTTTATATTATTTTATTACATTAATGATTGAACCAATATAGGCTAAACCTCGGTAATTTCCTAACAATTTAACAATATTTTATATTTTTAGAGTAATATTCTTTGTTCTATTTTATGTAATATGTAGCCTACTTATTAAACTACACCAGCATGTATATCCAACTTAAATGTATAATACCCATTAAATATTACTCTATTTTGATATATTTTTGTATTTTATTTGAGCTCTAAGCACTTGCTGTAAACATTGGTTATGTTGTTGTGCCAGGGCCAGGATTTTGATGAGCTAAAATGTGTCAAAAAATTATCCATAAAATGACAATAAAAATTACAAAAAAATACTTTAATTTAACAAAAAGACCCAAAAAAGTGAATGCAAACTTTATAAATATACAATAATAGATCAAACGCGCACTTTACAAGTGGAAACTAAACAGTTAATAATGCTAAACCCCAATAAAACTTGCATTCCGTTAAAAATTCACCTTGATTTATAATATATTTTTTGTGTGGGCATTTTTCCATGTGAGCATTTTTCATGTGAGCTATTTTATGTGTGGGCATTTTTCGTATGAGCATTTTTCATGTGGGCATTTTGCGTAAGGGCATTTATCTTTGTGCGCATTTTTCTATGTGGGCTTTTTTCCATGTGGGCATTTTTTCTTGTGGGCATTTTTTCATGTGAGCATTTTTCAGTGTGAGCATTTTTCCATGTGAGCTTTTTTCCTTTGAGTATTTATGACCAGTGGGTTTTCATGTGCGCTTTTATCTTTTGTGCTTTTTTCCGGTCACCAACTTTAACAGATATTACATAATTATCTGCGGCGAGGTGGAGAGCCCGATGGAACGACCATCTTGACCGCTGCTTGTGTGTTAAGTTTAGCTAGAAGCCTCCTAGATGCTCGTGTAACGAGTTGTTGAAATGAAATACAATAATAATAATGACGACGTAGACGTATAAGAGCATGCTCTAATGCACCCTAAAGGGGAGCACGAGAGCAAATTCCAACACGTACCGACCAATTGGTCACACCGTGTTGTTTAGAATCCTAAAACAGACGGATTGTCACATTTCGCGAAATTTTTGAAACAAAGAAAAGCATATTATTAATATTAGTGGGGGAAACAAAAAGTATGTTGGGAAACAGAATAAAGGGTTTTTAGAGTTACGTGCGGAGACACTACTCTATGGGGGCTGGGCGAGAGCCTCCCAAACCACTGTTGACACATCTCGCTTATCCGAGAAGGGCTTTGGGACGTGCCGTGTCGTCCACATACAGTGCCAGATTGGTGCCTGAGGATTTAGGAATGTCATTCACATACAGACTGGAGAGCACAGGGCCCACGAGGGAACCCTGTGGCACTCCAGCCCAAATGCTTCTGACTTGGGAAGTGGCGTTCCCAAAGGTAGTGAAGATGGTTCGGTGGGATAGATAGGAATGTACAATCTAAACTAGGTAGAAGTTTAGGTTCAGGGAGAGGAGTTTGAAAAGGAGACCTTCGTGCCAAACACGGTCGAAGGCCTTTGCCACGTCGAGAAAGACAGCACCAGATCGTGACCTGCTCCACGAACCGTGGTGAGACGTGTAGCTTGTCCCACCCGAAAGCCGAACTGCTATTTCACCAAGATGCCCACCTCACGAACATGTCGGGTCAGTCTCGTCAGTAGAAGTTTCTCGAACAATTTGCCCAAACAGTCGATCAAGCTGATTGGTCGGTAAGACGAAGCTATGGCCGGGTCCTTAACCGGTTTATGAAAGCAGAGGACGTTGGAATACTCCCAGAGCTCAGGGAAGTGATTCAGGCGTTGAATAACTCCACGAGGAAGTTAATCGCCTCTAAGGGCAGCTTTCTGAGGACCGCGTTATTGACACCGTAGCGTCCGGGGGCCTTGTTTAGTCTTAGAACGGCTAACGCCCGTGACATTTTTGTCGCCTCCGTGGGTTCAGGTTCATCCAAGGGTCTGTGCGAGACCACACCGATGACCTGAGCCACGTGCGCAATGTGCACCGGGTCTGACGGGTCGTCAGCCGGTACAAATGGTGCCTCTAAGTGCTCAGCGAGAGCATCGGCCTTCTCCTGGTCGGAGTTAGCCACCCCGTTACGACCCAAAATAGGTGGCCTTGGTGCGGGGACCCACATCAAGTTCCTCTTCATGCGTCACAGGGACCTATTCTGTACGCACAGGTTCTTAATCTTGTCCTCCCAGACACTGTTCCGGTATTCTTGGACCATCTCGCGAACCGCATGGACTTTTCGGCTCCAGTTGGTCTTGTCTACTGGGTCACTCGAGATTTACCAAGCCCTCCTCAGCCGATTTTTCTCCCGGACGTGTCTGAGGATAGGATCGGGCAAAGAAGCCTGTGGCGCCCTCTTAGGACGGTGCCTCGTCGTCGAAGCTTCGAGCGACCCTTTGATGGCGGAAGTTATGAACTCCGCACCACGATCGATTTCCACTGCTGTTCAAAATGCAGGAGTGGGTCCCAAACTCTCTCTCAACACATTCGTGAACCTATCCCAGTTAGTGAGCTTAAGGTCGGGTTTTTCGAGGTCTATGAAGGACACTGCACGTCCCAGGTTCACAAGAACAGGATTGTGATCCGAGTCTAACTCAGCTAGAGACTTCAGCACCAATCGCCTTCTGATCCCTCTGGAGACAACGAAGTCGAGGACGTCCGGGAAACCAAGAGGATTGTGAAGGAAGTGGGTGGGAGTGGGGAGGCCGGAAGCCACCAAGCCGTGTATATCTATGACGTCGTGGAGCAATCCACCGCGAGCGCACATAATCCTAGAGCCCCATGAAGGGTGCTTAGCGTTGAATTCACCACTGATTAAAACAGGCATGGTAGCTCGAAGCAGCACCTCCAGGTCAGCCCTCGTAGCCCGGTCAAACCGGCGGTAGGGGGGGAAGTAGATGGAAATAAGACGCACCGGTCCGATAGAGGTTGTACCCTTCACTTTAGGAAATAAAAGGTCAGGTACAAGTTAACATACAAAGAATTAGAAGATTTATTTAGATTTTATTAATTGACACAATAAGTAGGATATATGCAACAAGAAAAAACAGTAATTATAAGATTTTGGTTCATTAACATCTTGAAGGCATTGAACGCCAATGGTTCACGGAAACTTTTAATTAGCCTGGCCAGTACCAGTCAACCCCTCGCCACAGAACTCAGGGACGGTCTGGTGTGCCGTGACGCCCGTGATAGGTGCCATAAGGGACGACTACCACCTATAGCAGAAACATACGAGCTTGAAGAGGTTAAAACACATGAAACACCCTTAACTTATGCTGCCAAAAATAAGGTTCCCACTCGGGAGTTAAAACCCACAAAATAACGCAGCACATTGAATCCCATCAAATAGGAATGGACTGGCTAGACACGCCCATTATTTAATTGGGCTAGTGTCAACATTAAGACACAGTCCACCACTGGCCATATTAGGCCCATTACTCTAGGTCACCAAGGGCACAGCAGCACACCCTACCAGTCCCAACGAGGTGATTACCAGCAACTGGCCTATCCCTGAAGGGGACAGAATCTACAGTACAGTGGGTGCTCTTAGCATAACCCCAACCAATCATCTAAGTCAGTACTAAACCCAATTTGCATTTATCCTGGCAATTATACTATAGCCCCTAAACATAATAAATATTCTGGTACAGATAGTGCCATACAGGCAGCCTACATAAATTAGTTCATGATTAACATACATATGATAAAACCAAGTATCTAAACCTAGTGATAATAATAAATTGACGACTTTTATCCCGATGTGGTTCACCCAATTACGTGGCCTAAAACAACCACTCTTAACTTTAAGTATAATGACCCCGAACGGGCCGGCAGAACAATTGAGGGGAGTGGGGACAGCGCGCAATTGTCTAATCGACAGGCGCAATTGGACACTCTGGACACCAAATGAGTCTAAGCCCTTGCATTTAACAAATGACTACTAAAGAACATGTCCACACGAGATACTAACAATACTACCCTCGTGTATAATCATTCACATAGAATCATCCTAGGAAGATCTTATAAGGGTTTAGCCCAGAACGATACCTTACGTAGACTCAGTCAATTCCACCCACGATGAGAAGCCAATGAGTATAGGGGGGCCGAGAAAACAGCTAACCCCTCAGACTCGGGAGTGGGCTGGGTCTCCCTCAGACCCAGTCGGGAACGCCCACGAGCGGTGAGAGATACGGTGCGCCTGAAGTGAAATACCAGGCCTGGGGTGGCCCTGTAGCAGCGCCTCAAAAGACCAGCCGGTTGCTTTGAACCA
>CABFWO010005183.1:40801-51764 GCA_902155825.1 Timema genevievae
AGTTGACGATAAGTAGATAATGCAAAAGTGGCGGGGGCTAGCTGGAAACCAGCTGGGCTCCCCGTCCCTGAAGTGCCATGGTGTACTTGTAGGCCGATCGCAAAAGCAGCAAGACTGCACGAGTACTGTGAACCTTCACAGACTTAGCGATATACGTGATCTGACACTAGCACTCGTTCCCCATAGTTGCCAGGTGTAGTTTAGTACTAGTTACTAGGCTGATCCGTTCCTTGGGACTTCCAACACGAGAGTATTGGTCAATGCAATATGACGAGGTCAGCTGTGTAGAGTCGGATAAGAAGTCGAACCGCGCATGCGCAGTCATACAAAATAAGTGAGGGGAGAGAGAACAAGAGAGGGGGGATCCAGAACACCTGCACAGTAGGGGAAATAGTCGCGCAGGCGTAGAGAAGAGACTTGATAAAAAGGTGAAAACACAATCCAGAGTATAAAGAAAATAGAAAAGAATGTGTGACAGCAAAAGGGAATGTCACAGTAACATTGTGCAAGCTAATGTCACATTAGCACGGCACAAGATCACCAGTTGGAAAGCCGTTGCTTCCATGTTTTGGAAGGGAGAAAGCGAGATGACGTGATGGTCAAGGCCCCTTCGGACCAGGATCTCCATCCCACCACTTCCCACATCCCCCACTCGGTCGCTCCGATGGCAGATGAACTCTGCTAATGAGAACCTCATTGCGGAGCGCAGGTGGGTTTCTTCCAACAGCATTACATCGGCACGATGCTTTGCCAGGAAACTTTCAAGCTCAGCCTTCCTCCCCGCGACTCCGTTGGCGTTTCAGAGTGCGGTTGTGAGCTCCTTCAGTTCTGGTGGTCATCTATTCGGGTATACTGCCATGAGAGACCAGGTATAGGATTATGTGCTCCATGACCAGGTGGCCACGGCTACTCCTCGGAGATTCTTGGACCTTCTTCAAGAGACTCGATGAAAAGTCCCATGGATATAGTCCCGGAATTTTCTTAAAAAGCTCAATGCAAAATTTGAGCTTTGGGCCATCATTCTCTGAGGGGTTGGGGTGGCAGGGGCAACAGGGGTAGGATTGGGGAGTGATAGGAAAGGATTTGACAATAATAGTACGAGAAATGCCGCATTATATATGAACTGGAACTGACGTCTAAGGAGAAGAGGGGAATGGGGTTTACCCGAATGCGCCAGAATCATCCATAGCAGTAAACCACCGTTGGCTAAAGTCTAAGGAAATACACAGAGCATGTTCAGTCTTTTTTTTTGCTGAGCCAGTTGACTAGATGTGGCTGCCGCGTCCACTTATTATTTTTAGTCGTCAAGCCTGGTAGGATTCAAGTGACCCAGTATGCAACAATTACACAGTGAGTTAGTAAATTGCTATTTATTTTAGTTTCGTTTTCTTTTATTTATGGGCTGAATGAGTTTAGCCCATTACAAAGCTATAGGGAATTAAATTGGATTCTTTTACGGTGAATATTTTCGGATTGAATTAGTTCTTGTTCTGCAAGACCAACCGAATGATTGGATTCAGTATCAAAGCTAAAAGCCCTGCTATTAACAGGTTTTTGTTTGAATAAGAAAGCTGTGAAAGCGCTTGAAAGTGAAGTCATATTTACATACTCAAACCTGAATTAAAAAGTTGGGCCATGCTTGTCAGCTAAATCTGCAGCTAGGGTACGAACCCAAATCTAACTTTACAAAACTCAAAAACCCTTACCATACAGCCTTTATATTACTCGGCTTGCAAGGACATTGTAGATCTTAAACTCGTAGGCAACATCGTAGCACTACTTCTAGGCATATTTGGCATAAACAACGTAAGCTATGTGTACGAATCGCACATGACAGTCACCTATACTTTGTTTCACTATGTACCCGTACTTAAACGGGAAATTGAGAGTTTTGAAATCAATATAAAAACTAACAATGGCGAACTGGTGGCATTTGTATTTGAGTTTGGAAAAGTGTGCATGAAACTTCATTTTTGACGTTGCTCAACATGAACAGTCCTCACCAACAATACTACATCAACCGATGGGAACCGGAATATCTTCTGTCTACTATGATTTTCTCTATCAACGTGGTCATAGTATAGGAAGTTTTTTAGTGGTTTGTTCAAGAGTGTCGTAAAATTGCTAACAAGTGGTGCCAAAGCCATTAGAAAACAGGCGCTTCATACAGCCATCTGTATGCTCTCCAACATCATCAATCAGCAGAGTCATCTTAGAGAGGAATTACGCCAGTATCTCAGCGAGGCTGGACATAACTTTAGATTAAAGACAGTGTAAAATATCAACACACTAATGAACAGCTCAGGCTATAAAGGATATCGTAAGAAGCATCTACGTCAGCCTTCTGTCATTGCCTGACGTTGAATGTTCACTAAGAATAAGAATAAGGAGACAAAGGTGGTAGATATTTTCAATTGAAATGTAATTTCTACACTCCTAATCCTGCGAGTGTGCCAGCAGTCAACTTGATCTTTTTTAAGTACCACCGACACAAACCAGTTTCGAATGCAGACAATGGATCCAGTACAAACCCGTTCCTTCCATCATCGATGATTTACACATTGAATTTACCGTTATCTGTCAAAACAAGTTTTATATGGATCTCTCACAGACAATGCTAGCTATATCTCAATGCTAAATAATGAAACCCGACGGTAGTGCATTCGATGCTGTGGATATTACATCCCCACAACTGATTACACCCATTATTATTATACACAGGAGGAGGATTTATTTATAAACCAAAACCTAGAATCTCCACCCAGCAACACTTACGCATACAGACCGTACATTGATAGTTTGGTCAATTACAACAGTGAGTCCAAAAAATGCATTTTACCTGGGGCCTATGATACGCAGACACTCCCAACACGTTTTATGTTGCTACCAATACTAACAGGGGATTTAAGAATCATCGTAGTCTTTCTGCAAAAAGTAAAACTTGATATTATATGTTAATTACACGGTGACAAATTTAACCAAGAGAAATACTATTTGGATGGTACCAAACGAAGGGACAAGCTGGTCAGTTCCAGAGATGCTTTCAGTCTTATGGCTGCTCCTGAAATCACACAGTTTAAAGTTCACATGGTTGAAGATATACTTCTATTTCAACTTGTGCCAAACTCAACCCTTCTTTTCTAAGCTCTTAAGTTACTTGAACATACATGCCATGTAGGCTCAAGGAACCTAAGATATCAAGACAAAGAATAAAAAAAGGAAATCACAAGGATATTTATTTACCTTAACTTAAATATTCCAAGTCCAAGTATAAAGACCTAGCTACCTTAACTTTCAGAAAAATAGTGTATTCGACTATCGACGTTGAGGGAGTTAAGATATTGCTTGATATAAATGCAAAGAGTTACATGAAAATAACATTGACCTGAAGGCTATTTTATTATCAGATTATAGAATAAGACTCAAAAGGTAAACCATATAATATTTAGTGATTGCGGACAGTGCGTAATAGTAGATTAATTCAATAATACTCGTCAGGATGCAATATATGTACTTAAGTATACAAAGCAATATTAAATGAAAGCGATCAACACGCATTTAGCTAAATTAGAGAATAGTCATTGTTAGGAAACATTATCAGTTCAAATGTAAACAAATGTAAATGAAGTTGTTTATTGCGAACAATATGATAATTAGATTATAAGCATGAACACAACCTATTCTCTACATATTTGGCCTATGCCGCTAAAAAGACAAATCTTTACACATAATATTAAAATTGCCTAAAAGTCTACTCGTATCACATTTCCGTATCTATAAAACATAACTTTTATAATACAACAAGTAGAGTTCTGCTCGTGACTGTACACCTGGATCTATTGTTAATTATAAACATGACTATTCTCATCTAACAACCCGGGAGGAGGGGTAAAATTAGAAACGAACATAATTATTTACTTTATACCCTATCTGCTATGTTTACAATTAACTCCTAACATAATAGTTATCTATTGCATTTCCCAATAACTTTAAACATGAAAATATGATAAGAAACATAATTAGTTACGCCTGGACTTACTTCAACTGTAAGTATATACCAAAGGAATGACAGTGCGAGATAGCACACAAAGGTGAAATTAAATAATTTTGAATTGTTAACAAACCATATGAGCTCGGACCAAAAAGACTTAAGACCTTAAGATGTCAAAAAAAGTTCATAATTCCAATAGAAATTAAATTTGGTAAATAAATATATCGAAATATAACCATATTTAATCCTTACCTAATTTTGACTGGATTTAGACAATGCCTAGTTTTAAAATAAAAAATTATATAAAAAACAATCTCCAAAATAACAATCAGTTACATGTTGGTAAGTCCCTAATTCCTATCAGCATCAAAGAGTAAAGTTCCCTTCTGGGTACTAGCTTATATTTGAATTTGATCAGCGGGGGAAAATGTTAGGGAGATATCACATTACCAATGAAGTCATCAACAAGTCAGAAATGGCCATCTCATCGACGCCTGCGCACAACGCCGTGAATATAACCAAGTGGGAGTAGGGAAACACACTTGATATGATATCTCGCTCCTTTACTCAAGTTTTAGCGCTTGCGCAGCGTCTTGAACTCGGGAATAACCTACAAGCGAACAGAAGTCACATAGCACTTCGTGACCTCATTCTTGTTTCTTGCCAAACTCGAACGATAATCAGGGTTCTATGTTGACTTGCGTGGAGTGTCCATGACTAAGCACTGACTTCCCGGTAAAATGGGGTAAGTGTGTATTCACTCTTTTAAGGTGGTGGAGGTAAATGGCTATGTTAGGTTGTCACCATGGTACAAACTCATCAAACATAAGTTCTGCAAAGCATGCCATCATTCGAGTGAAAGTAAAAACGTTCACCTTTCTTTCTGACATGCAAGGGAAATCATACTAACGGGGTGGTAACCTAAACGTGAGATTTGTTTCGAATGCATCGTTCAATGGAGATGCCACCAAGAATCCTTTCAGTTTCCAAACTTATGACATGAATAATTTCTCACTGTAAGTGGATTGAAAACAAGTGCTGTAAAAATCTTTGCAGCCCAATTTAACCAAAACCAATAACGTCAAACGCTGTTTTCCGGAACGGCTATCCATTTCATGAACGAAGCTAGTAGCATCACACCGGTATGTCCACCCCACGTGATACCATCTCATGGCTTTTGACCTCACACTGAAACTTTCTGTCCATATGAGCTTGCATTAGAATTTTACGTGGTACGGATCTTTGACAACTGAGATGAGCTTCACACAGACACTCACCAAAACCGTCAACTATATTGTATGCGACTAATTTGCCAACATCATCATCATCATTGACAAGGAAAGAAACGTTGTGGCTGATTTAGGGAGTTAATATAAGTGAGGTCCCATCACATACCCCAATATTTAAATCATGGATGTCATTGTTGATTTGCAAAGCTACATCAACGACGCAAAGAATTTATCGTCAAGAAACTAAATTATATATGAGTGTGTGACACATTACTTCCCTATTGGGTATTCAAAACCCCTTACGGCAATGATAAACTTTCCCCTGTGTCTAAAAATCACACCAGCTATATTGTCACACACTCCACGGCATTCCCTCAGATAGTAGTGATGTATATTACAACCTGCTCTAATACTTCATCTTTCATGTCACACTACGTGCAGAAACCATCTACGTCAAGGGGGATTAAAATTAAATGTTTTTAGCCAAATACACGTCTATGCTGATCGTGAATCTGCATGACAGAAGATGTTCCTCATTAAAAGCCCTTAAAGTGATTTCAAGCTTATATGATTAAAGAGGGATACACACCATAAGACATGCGCTGAAAACCGGCTCGTGATTCTATTCTGTACGTTCGGGTGTTTTCCTTGCTGATCAACTGCTGACAAGAATAGCATGCCCTGCAGCCCTCGTCATCAACACACAACCACACACCAAGCCTGTGGCGCATTGGGTCACCATCTTTATCGACAAAAACGTTGTGGAAGAGAACTTTGACAGTTATAGTATTTTCCTCAGTTAAACGTCACATTTGGCATCTAAAGGCATACATGTTTTACGATGGTCGCATATCACGGTACAACATCGAAACATAGCCTAGGCGTTTTCCAGTATTACTGTCTCATGCACCTTTCCTACCACGACCAGAACATTCTAATTAAGACTTTTCTGGCTCTTTTATCACTCACCGATCATACAGACAGCGTTGCCAAGTTGTTGGAATATTACAATGCATGTTTCAAGACGTCAGCTTAATATCGTCCCACAAGAGGTTGTATCCAATCAGCGTGCACCCTTTCTTGCCCCAGTAGCTATAAAATAGCATTCCGAAGGCGAGCAACCCACAATCTTTTAGATTCTGCCAGCAGTATTTGACGCGATCACACATCATGGAAAGCCAACAAGTACCCCAATATGTTTGCACTCGTAAATTATAGCCGGTGAAACCACTCCCCATAGCCAATATTTTCAACAGTCTGTTTCTGGTGGACGAAGACGGCGCCAAAGGAGTCATAGTCAACATAAGTGTCAAGAACAACTTTACGTCCTTTGACCAGCTAGAAACAATTGCGGAGGGAATTATGTTGTGTTTAACCACACAGAGAGTCAAGAACAGGAAAACTATCAGTAGGTCATATCAAAGTTTTTTAAAAAACACACAGCCTCCTCAGAAGATACGCTTGTCTACTCATGAAATATCTCTGAGATGTATTTGCACTGATCTGTGGTCAATATCAACGAGAAACATGATGCTGGACTCAAAAGGGTTGCCAATCTCCCACCGAGAGTTGCGAGAGTTGTGGGACCTCATCGACGTCATCGTCGAATGAAGCAATATGTGGTTGACACCCGTTGCCAGATAATGCAATGTGTAGCTCAACACACTTGTCATGATTTATGCGACATGCTAACAGAGACCATGGATATCATCGATTTCGAGCAACCTTTGGTGAAAAAACATAAAACCTAGATTTTATCAGTGCTACATACTATACACTTCAAGTCGTCGGTCTGTACTATTACATTCTGGTTTGTGCACTCAAAACCATTTTACTAACATATCTAAGAGACATTGTAGACAAACGTAGGAACGAATACACGAGTCATTAGTGTTAAAATGTTTAGTAAAAATATGGCTATAATATTGTGTTTTAGTCACGTAAATCCAACTTATATTTTTCGGTTTCAACATCACTACCATATGGGCGCCAATGTCGACCAGGAGCCCTCAAGCAACAATATTTAGTATTCACATTAAGGGTCCCTTTAGCAGCAGTATGTTACACCAGTGGGCATGGGCACCCGCAAACATGTTTCGGGGAGGGGGCGGGATTTACTCTACACACACACACACACATGCATGCGTGCCCACCATGAAAAATATCTGATAGGCTCTGTTATTATAATTGCACAATAAAGATACTAAAAATACAGCAGCCCTCGATATTCTTCGTTTTCTCTGTTCTCAGACCAGAATATTATGAGAAAGAGTCGACATTGGTTTAAAATGTAGTGACAGGCTTTATTTGGAAATGCGTTTAGTGCAGGGGTTCCCAAACTTTGCGTCGCTACACCCTGGGGAGTCGTTGGTAATGGTCCGGGGCGTCACGGCTATAAGGGAAAACTAAAACGTATACTGTATAGTTAAATGCAAAATGCACATTTTCAATACGTGTACTTATATATATTTTAAAGAATGCAATAAATCATACAAGAAAACAAATGTCTACTCTAATTCCTTCCTATTCAGTTCTGTAATTTTGTTCTATTTTTGTATTTTTACATTTAAAATAATACAATCTAGTAATGTAAATGAAAATTCTCTTTCAAACAAATGTTACCAAATGGAATTTGGGAAATATTTTTAAAATATTGGGTACAGGGGCGTCGCATGGAAAATCTGACATATGAAGGGCAGCGCGGTCTCAAAAATTTAGAAACCCCTGGGCTAGTGGATGTGGTGAAAATATATCACGATTGTAAATTTTACACTTTTTAAATGTTGGATGAAAACAATTGTAAGGTAAACTAGAAAATTAAAAAATGTTAACGATGTTTACTTGTCAAAGAAAACATAATTCGGGGGGGAGGGGGAGTGG
Organism: Timema genevievae; assembly: GCA_902155825.1. Classification (NCBI taxonomy): domain Eukaryota; kingdom Metazoa; phylum Arthropoda; class Insecta; order Phasmatodea; family Timematidae; genus Timema; species Timema genevievae. The sequence goes on from CABFWO010005183.1 coordinate 48,902, forward strand.
CAAGTGCCAAGTGTGGGCGCCCATGTGACAGTGGGCTATATTCTACTTTAGATGTATCTTGCCACCAAACCTATGCGTGGTTTGAGTATCTTAATAGATGGATGACGTCATCAGTGCTGCAAAATCACCTGTGGACTATTTCTGTATCTACTTGTGTTGCCAATCTGGCGCCAGGAATGAGTCCTACAATAAATTCTGGCATCATCAGGTTTGTAACGTCACCCTTAGCCTATCCCTGTATCGACGTGTCGTGGTGCCAATCTTACGCCAGGGATGATCCCAGAAATAGATTCTGACACCATCAGGGTTGAGACATTACCACAAACCAATGGTCAATTACCTGTATTGCACGATCTCAAGTAGGATTGTGACATTATCTTTCACAATCAGGGTTGCAACTCCCTAATTACACGGTAGGATGACGTCAACACAGGAGGTCAATGACCTCCTACAACTCTTTCTATAAATAGCATCCAAGTGACATGAAATAAGGTCAAGGTCAAATCTTGCTAAGGTATGACTTCACTGGGGGAAACCGTCTAAAATAGCATTCAAGTGACATGAATGTAGGTCACGTGTTCAAAGGTCAATCTTTTCTGTGTGGGCGTCCTAACTACTCACAACCATATTAGCTCAGCGGGTTAGATCCGTCAATTAGAGAAAAATGTCTGCGTTTTACCTTGTACTTGTTAGCAATATCTAGTTATACTAAGATATTTTCTCGTATAGCCCTTATTACTATTTACTTTGCTTGTAGTCACTTTATTGTGCATTGTGATTATTAACAAAGTTAAAGCAATTAATACTACTTTAATATTTTTATTTCCTACTGGTAAATAATGAAGGAATATTTAGAAAGTAGTGCAGGTTAAAAACAATTAAACGTGACCACACAATCGCTAGTATTTTCTCACAATAATCTATTATATTTAAAATAAATTTAACTTAATAAAAACTAATATGTTAACTTGAAAAGTACATGAACACATTTATGAATATAAATTTTGAGCAGCTCGAAGCAATATATAAAAAAAGTTTTTAAAACTACTCATCTTTACAAAACTATCATTAGTTTTAAATCTAGTATCAAAACTATGATTTAGCCTCTAGGTATGACCAAAGAACATCTAAATATCAAGCTTGAAAATAATCCATCAAACAATTTGACTGTAGCACCAGGTATAGACATACATACAGATGGACAGACAGAACTTGAGACCCATTATGTTTGATTTCGAGAACACATAAAACATCAAGATTCATCATAATCTCGGGGTATTACATGTTCACGATTACAATAATAAAAGTATACATTATCATAAACAAGGATCTGAAACAGAAAAATTGATGTTCCTTTGGATTGTTCACATTCCATCAATAATACAGTTTTCATGGCAAAAAAATAAAATAAAATAAAGGAGAGACAGCAGTTCTCAAGTAATCAACTGATCACCAATCCAGATTAATGGGATCTATAAGAGACCAGTCTAGAGACCACTGAGTGATTTAAGGTGCCTATCTTAACTTGTCACAACAAAGTTTCGAACTCCTCGTGTACACAGGGGAAAATCAAAAACAAATATTAAAACAAAACTTTCAAAATAATTGTCACACTTCTATAAAATCATTAATTACTGGATATTTTTTTAAATTTTGTGTTTTAATTTTTGCAGTTATTAATGCCTTCAGCCCTTAACCAGTCATTTCCAACCTTTTCCTCGGATAAGGGTCATATAAGTTCCTGGGAAATTGGCTGAGGCCCGTTCATGAAATTTATATGGCTTCATGCCCAAATATAATAAACAAAGTGCCAAATTTATGGTTTATTTCTGCAATTTGAATTATTTCCTTTTGATCAGGCACAGAATACACTCGGGGGCTGCAAACGGACCGATGGCCGCGGATTGGACAGACCTGCCCTAAATAATTAATTAATATAACCAACCTAAAATGTTACACTCTATGGAAAAATCTATAAAGAAATATGGGCTCTTCAAGCAAAAGGGGACCTCCAAAAACGTGAGGGCCTTTAAATTCCTTAAGACGGCCCTGCCTAGTGTATATGCTTTTTCCTAGATGTTGGGGTGGGTGACACTAACCAGTCAAAGGTCCGAGTGCACGCGCTGGATGGGAGCGCATCAGGACCAACCTTCTGATTGTAGACCCACTATTACTTAGAACAATCCTCCGTATAATGTATAAAGAAGCCCTCCACAGTCTCGTTATATTTACATGGTTTTCTGATATTTAATCAAAGGTTATGAAGAAAATAAGGAATTCTGCTTAGCAGTGGCCGATGAACCCCTCTCATTTTCACTTTTAATATTGGAATTAGCTTCAGTTAACGTTGATTTGTTTAAGGTTAGGTAATAAAACTTAACGTCTAGTTCCAAGATTTATTTTATATTCGAAAACCAACATCAACTACATAAATAACTTAAAGTAAAGAAAATTGATTATTTGTCTCTCTATACATAATTTAAGGGGACAAATAGCCCCAAGCATCAAGGAAAAAAGAACCTATAAAAAATTGCCTATATTTATTATAGAGGTTGCTTAGTGAAGATTATTACTACAGTATTTATAATTGCCTCAATCAGCAACAACTACTGGTTGACTATATAAATAAACGTGTACAATGTACTGTACATGCTATGTGATGATAATATAGCAGTGGCGTGGCTGGTGGAAAGGGGGGGGGTTAGAGGGGGTATGGAACCCCCCCTTCCCGAGGACTCGGTTCACAGGGGCTAGCTCCCTCCATAAACAGCCAAACAAAAACAGTTACTTACGCCTGCTCTTATTTCCTATTGAAATTGTGTTCTTTGTGCGTTTTAATTTGAATAGAAATATTTTTTACATT
>CABFWO010005184.1:0-51743 GCA_902155825.1 Timema genevievae
AAATCCGGCCTCGGGCGTAGCTAGGCAAACTATTCTGCAGTCATGTGTGGAGGTATAGCATACCGCGTGGGCGTTTAGCCAAGCAATTTGCTACCTTTCAATCTCGACGGAGGGTACATCTTCCTAATCTGATTCCCATAGATTTAAATAAATGTGAACAGTTCGATTGGGTGTCGAAATTCAAGAAAATAATTAAATAAAGAGTGGATTTTATATAGTGCTAAAAATATTTGACTGATGTACAAAACGCAGACAGAGCCATCAGAGCTTTTATGCAGTACATACTTTAGGTCAGCAAAAAATCAAAAGCTTGTTGAATAAGAGCCTACCCGTGACACCCTACCAAAATGTGGAACACAAGCAACCTAATAAGAAGATGGCTCTTATATTCATACAAATAATGGCATGAGTTAGAAGCTTGCAATTTCAAAACTACTATAACATTAATACACAATTAGCATTGATCTATTAAGTTAATACTAATTTTATATGATTTTTCTCCCATAATGGAACATAATGGTTTGTAAAACCTATGTCAAAACTACCATTAGAATGCCTTTAATCCATGTAATGTCTAAAATAAATTTACTGAGCATTATAGATTAAACTAATGTAGTTATACCTACCCAGTGTTGGACATTTTAACGTTGTGCGCATGCGTATCATAACCTGATTCAATCTCTTCAGCAACCAGAGTGACAGAAAAGGTGGTGAACCATACAGCTGCGTCAAACCTCCCTTCTAGAGCTGTCGTATTGTTGATTTCACTAACGTTGTAATTGTACCGGACCTAGGAAATAAATACACAGCCGGTTGGAGGGCCAGTCTTGTATCAAAGGGCTGCCAGCACTAGAACAGCAAACATCTTAGGAGGAATGTTTTACATGTAACTATCTAGACTAGTTTATTCTGTAGAAGTGCTGAGCACCAGGAATTACAAGTGTTTGATTTTCAGCGCTGTTATAAAACTTGTTAGGTTTATTACAAGTATATAATGTTGATAGAAATAATATAAAGCGTTTACTGGGGATATATGGAGGGGAGGGGTATTAATAGGTTGGAATAGTAAAAAAAATAGAGGCACTCAATGGTAAAACTATCATAATAGAATGAAGCGTTTAAATATTGTTTATCTAAAGTAATTCATAACAGCAAGGAATATGCCTTGTTATGATCCTGTTTTGTTGCATTACTTTCTGGAGTAATTAAATTTAGATTGTGTCACTTTTATTAGTCCGTGATTGTACTGTTGTTTTTACACTTCCGTACACATGCAAGAAGGCTACGGTCAAGAATATTCAATTTGCTTGTTTATAGCCCTAGTAATAATTAAAGAAAAACCTCGCAGTTTTGGTGCTAAAAAGAGAGCAATATACCTAATTTTAAACTTTAGTATATTTATGTTCTTTTTCTAGAAGTAGTTTTGCTGGTGTCCACTAGAGCTCAGCAGCTCTCGGGCACAATCTGAGTTTAAAGCCAGATAACTAATTTATGTTTTTTGCTTTAACTGGACAGAGTTGTTGACTGTCGATACGGGCTAAGACGTGCGTGTGCCGATATGGCAATATCATTATGATATATATACAGTGAATACAACTTTCAAGCATGTACTTTTTTCAACTATTAAACAAAATGATTTATGTAATTCTTAGTAATAATAATATCAAATAAGAGTTATAAAATGTGTTTAAATTTTAAAATATTTAAATTACAAATCGCAGGTACGTGTTCAAGATACCGTATCGCGACAGTCTATATCAGGGGAAAAGTTACTAGAAACGACTCTATTATATTCACTAAATAATCCCATTTTACATGCAGTTAACACTTTTGACGTGTAGTACGATACCACCAATAATATTTTAAAATATTACAAACGTGGACAGTAATAACATAGAGTTGTCTTTTAAAATATGTCCTTCCTATCAAAATCCTACTCTAATATATTATTTACTTCCGCCTACATTCCACTCTTTATAGTTGCAAGTACAGTTGCAAATATTTAGACCGGTATCCTGTGGTACAACAGCTCCCGTTGTTCACCATGCTTTGAATCTTTCACCATTAGTTTGAGGGCCAGCCACCAGGTTAGTGCTGTTACTAGTACAAAAGCACCAGAGTTTCCTAAATCTTCCACTGAGTGTTTGAATATTATTGGTTTAATTTGTATTATGGATGTGTTTGTTTCACCACTTAATTATGTCTTCCAAAAGACCAAGTGTTATGAAAGTTGGTGTATTATTTCCTTTTTTAAGAACTATACATTGTGTGAAATAGCAATAAGTGTGTATGATATGGAAAGCCTAGGAGAGAGGCGTAGGTGGTAGAGGGTTCGATTATGCTATGAGTTAGGGATAATGTTTTTTTTTTCGTTATATCATGGTTTTTATATTGGTGTTGTCTTTATGCCTTCATTAAATGGTTTAATAATGTTCGTTGTTGCGTTTGACAGTGAGTAATTTTAAAGGATAAAATGGAGCCTTAACAAAACTGGATCCAATATTAATATATATTAAAGGGTTTTAAATAAATGTTTTAGAAACATTTTTTAAAATAAATAGTGCTATGGGAATGTTAAACTGGATCAAGTTTCGAATAGTTCTATGGAATAAGTAAATAATTTATACAATCAATTATTTATCTACTTAATAACACAGACGCATTTTTTATTAATTATATTCCAATTCAATGAGTGTTCTTACCTCTATTTTTCTGAATCGTATTTCCGAAGAGACTATAATACGGCCATCAGACGATATGTTATATTTCACTGCTCCAAGTCTAGCCACGTCAGACAAGTAGGCAACAAACCCTTCATTCAGGATCAACTGCACCTCAGCTGTGTCACCAACTTCGTCCGTCTGAGAACACAAGATCAACACTAAACGGGGATTCAATTGTCAATATACGGAGAGTGAAAGAAAATAGGAAAAATAATGTGACTGAACGCTATACCTGGAGTGATCGAATTATTATATTATTTGTGTATATGTATCTACATTGTAATAATATCCTTCTTGGATATATGTATTCTGACTCAGTAACGATAGGGAAATTAACACTTATAGAATATCTACCTGCATTTACGTGGAGGTATATTCTAGGTTTTACAACTAAAAGTAATAAATTCAATCCAATCTTAATGGGAAGAGAATTGCAAAAATAAATTTTAGTATTTTGTAATACAAATTTATAATATTTTAAAATACATTTATTGTTACTTTAGAGGCATTGATAGTATCAATCAAATCTATAGCTGTAGAACTTGAAGAATGAATATGGTTAAATAGATATAGATATTTTGAAAATTTACATATAGGACACTTCCCATAAAATGTAGATTATATTAGCTAAATATATTTGTAATCATCCCTCTAGATATTTTTTTTTAGATTTATATTATTAGTAACAATGTTACGAAATTATTTTATTCTTCAGAAATGTGTCAAAAAATTACTATATTACTATGATGAGTGTAGAATAATTAAAAATAAATTGATAAAAATAGAACATTTGCTCATCTATTCTTATTTCACACTTACCAAGTTGAATATGTTTGTACTGTCATTTAAAGGAATAAGATCTACGTTGTGATCGTAGAAAACGGATATACTCCACTGATAGATGAGGTCATCTATAAATGAGCTGGCATTAAGGCTGGTGAAATTCCTAGAGTAAATTGATAAATTTTTAAAAGTAAAATAACATTTTCAAATGTATGTATTAATAGTAATTAATATTAGACACAGCTCCTAACGCACTCAATAATCAATAAAGAGCTATAGGAGAACAAATTTAATATATTTAAAAATAATTATATATATATTTGGTTTGGTATTGTTTACTATTGGTCTCTCTCTCTATATATATATACCAATAGTAAACAATACCATCTTAGTTACTTTAACAAACCTGCCACTTGATTGAGAATATGAATATTCTAGAGCAAAACCCAAAAATACAAATGCTAGAACATTCATTGTAGTATTATCTATTTAACCTATATTTAAGAATTATTTCAAAGAGTTACATACGATAATTTTCGAATTCAAAAATATATTAATTTGATTTACAATATTGTGAAATATTTGTAGCTCTCATATCTTAAGATAAAGTTATGTTAGGCACATAATCTATTATCAGTCCATACAAAAGAACAATTCTCTCATATCTATGAATATTTTAAAAGTGATATCTATTTTCAATTGATAGACTGCACGTATTGTTTTTCTGTTCAAGATATAAGTTGGGAATATACTTAAATAGAGGCCCCATCATATTTAAGGTGTCCAGTTTCGACTATATAACTTATTGAAGATATGTTTTCACTCTCTGGGCCTTTTGACCTTGTTAGTAATTTGTGCTATCCTGTTTGATATTTGTGGGTTTGCTGCCTGGCTATTTATCCTCTCATAATATCCTTTAAACAACCAAGAGAAATCACTTCAACCTTATAATTGCTCTATAATAATGTATTTCAACTGTATAGTGTGTAAAGTCTATTTAAATACTATAGTGTTTTATCAATATAACATTATTGACCTATAATACTCTGACATACTTGGGGCTAGTTTGATTCAAGACCAAGTACTGGATCTATTGTACTATTGTATAGTTTATGTTGCTTTAATGTTATCAACCACGTGTCAATTAGATCTATAATATTCAAGGAATGACTTCTACACGAGATACTTGATATATTATATTTGTTCTGTGTATTAACTGCATTTATAATTATTCTTGTGTATAGTAAGATTGTCCTATTAGAATATATCTTGTTGATTGTTAGCTGGGCTACTTTATCCCCTAACTTTCTATTTCCTTATCATTTCATCTCACTGTTATGACCTTAATTAGGGTGGTTCTCTACTTTAATTTAATTAATCAGTCACCAAAGACAGTGGGCTTATGTAATGGTTTACATGTATCGGGACAATCTAATAAAGGTTCACAGAGATCAATTACTTCAGGTGCTATATATTTTTTCAACATTTAGAAAGTTACATAATACCGGCTCCCTCCAAGAGCAAACATTCGTACTAAAAATGTCTTAAATAGAGGTATAAGTGTTTGCATAGCCAGGGAAGGGGATTTCAGGAGAGGCTTTGACCCTTGATAAGAATTATACTCTCCCCCTTGAAAAAGGTGCACCCCTTTTGGTGTATTTAACTTCCCTTTTATTTTCTCTAGTATGATACGATTAAAAACAGATTCCAAATAGCTTTTTAAAGAATCAAATTAAAATTTTAAAAATCAAAGATAAGACTGTTCTAATTATCTTCTGGGGGCAATTCAATTTTAAAAAGATTTTCTGACATAGAATCACTTATAATAGATTCAGCAAAGAATAATTTTCAAAAAAATTCTAATTGAGGGCTGTTCGCATGAAGTCAAAAGTTTGCCAGGGAAGGGCCCAAGGTGCTTTTTAAAATTGAAGGGTGGTGTTGTAGGTATCCCACAACAACTTTGATCAGTTTCCTCCTCTCTCCTACACAAATAATATTCCACAGTCACTGACTAAAATGACTCTTATACCTATGAAACACAAAGGTATTGAAAAGCGTGACCTACTCTTGGGGGAAGAGGTTGGGGCGGTTTGTGCCCCTGGTAGGCCACACACACTCTGTTGGTAACCTTGTTTACATTCAGATTAAGGTGATATGGAAGGTGACCAGAGAACAGGCATGTGTTCTTGCAGTTTTTATGACAAAATATTTTTTGGCCAAAATAAATAAAATATTGCTTCAGTACAAACATAATAATTAATTTTCTTCACATGGTGACCTCAAAATTTCTTAAATATCTTTCCATTGTGTTCAGGAATTTATTGACAACTTTTTCTCTTCGTTTAAAATGTTTGTTAGATAATGCCACCTTGCTCATAGCAGATATCCAGCAAATGTGGATATCACCATGTCACGAAAAATTAAAATTTAGATTTGTATTGGAGCAATATTTTATTCATTTTGGCCAAAAATAAGTTTTGCCAGAAAAATTGCAAAAACACTGGCCTTTTCTCACGTCACCTTCCATCCCACCTTAAGACAGGAATACAATTATTAACAGTTAAAAAAAAGCTATATGAAATTATTTTCATATATCCATACGTCAAGTAATGTGGTCTGCAGTAATTAAATTTAATATATATTATTAATATTTATAAAATAATACTACTTAAATGGTAAAATATCATTAATTATGACCGCAAAAGCTATGTTTGTAAGGGTTGGGGTGGGAAGCTTAATGCAGAGGAAAGCTATGGACTACGTCATGAAGTTTGCCTGAAGTCCGGTAGAGCTCCTCTGAGTGACATTATCTTCATAACGTGAGAAACTGTAGTATATAGTTTGATTTGATTTTGCTAGTGAATATTTACTTTTCAATTAAAGGTTTAATTTTCAAGTTGCTGATCGGCTAGTTGTTTCGACCCCATAATATATTTTCTAAATGGTTCTTTCTATTAAAAATAAAAGTAGAATAGATTGGTTTCTTCATTTGATGGAATTTATAGTGTTTATTTAAGAAATATAATAATATTATAAGTATATAATCTTAACCTACATAATAACTAATTAACATTAGTCTACAATATACACAAATTAGTAAAAATATAATAATTCACACAACAGAGTATATAAAGCACGCACTTATCTTCTGTTATATAGCTTTTAGACTGCCGTTGTTTATATTTTCACAAATTACAAACAATTAGGGGGCCAAAAGCAAAATCCCCGCTTACTTAACTTCTTCCCGTCCTCTTGTTCTGTTTTCTTTGCCAACACAAATGGAAATTATTCTTGGAAGTATCTTTCAAATAGTTTTCAGTTTAAAGGTTTTGTGGTTTTCTTATCTAATTTAGCATATAACTCCCTCGTTTCTCCCCACATTGTTTAATATTTCATATAAAAAATATTGCCTAACTCATGAGCAGAATCACAAATTATTATTTTAAATGGACTATACTGTAACAAAACAATGAGGGTGACAAGCTAAAAACTCTGAATGTTTTGTTTTGTTTGACCTGTAATCGTTCTTATAATTTCTCTGGAGAAAATTTTTGGACTGAGGGAGGTAGAGCGTTGGAAATAGATTTGGGCATGAATAAAAATGCTAAGAATAGGCCCAAAGTCCCATAAACTTTGAAAAGAAATCACTCGAATATAAGGATATCTAGTAATGAACAGTTTTCATCATAATTTAAATTAAGATCCAATACATGGTTATACTAGAATTATAATAATGTAAGTATGATATTGGTCTTTAACAACACATACATACATACATAATCACGCCATTCCTTTACGGGGTAGGCAAGAAACTGTTAATGTAGCTCAAAAAAATCTTCGTACTTAATACCTCCTCACTAACATTATCCACACCTCCCTATCCTTGCATACTTCCTTCACTTCAAAAAAATCCATACACCGAGTCATACATGCACTTTTATTCTTAAATCTCTTAATGTTTATCTTTTTTACATTTTCATCTATAACAATTATCCACGTCTTACATGGCCTACCCCTTCCTTCTGATGCATACAATTTACCTTTAAATATTTGTTTTGTCACTCGATCACCTGTCGATTCCACCATATATCCTTCCATTTTTAAAGAACATTCTGTCCAGATATACACAATTATTAACTTGTTCTAACAATTTTCCATTTATTACTAAGAGGACAATAATTTCTTGATATGTCCTTATCGAAAACCAAAACCTTAGTTTTTGAGACATTTATACGAAGATACATTCTGTCTATCACTACAATAAAACGATTTAATTCATTCTGCAAATCACTTTCCTTCTCAGCCATGATTACGGTATCATCTGCCTATACTATCACTCTCACATTTACATCGTCCAATTGTACACAAACTGTGTTCTCACAAACATCCCTCATACATTTCTCAATAAAAATACTAAACAACCATGGAGACATAACACAACCTTGTTCAGCACCCTATTCAATGTCAAACCAATCACTCAAAGCTCCATCCACACTAATTCACGCTTTACTTCCATCTTAAGCCACCTTAATTACATTTATCAACCATACTTCCACGCCGTAATATCTAAGAATATTCCTTAACATAATTCTATTGACCCAATCATACTCTTTCTCCATATCAACAAATTCACAATTAACTTTCTTTCTTACAGTCATAAATTTTTCAATCACTTGTTACAATGCAAACATCTGGTTAATGCCTCTACCTGGTACGAAACCACATTGCGCACACAAATCTTGGCCCGTAATTCTTTCACACACTCTCTAAATTAAAGATCTCCCAAAAACTTTGCCTGGATTAATCAACAAACTGATTGCCCTATAACTCTTACATTTGCTCTTACTGCTTTTGCCCTTATAAAAAGGAACTGTGATGGTATTATTCCAACCATTAGAAACGTTCGAAATACCAGCACATACATTGAACAACTCACACAATCTGGCAAGTAATACCATGCCCTCATACTTAAGAATTTCACTTGTAGTACCATCTACGCCCATAGATTTGCCATTATTTAACATTTTCATAGCTTTAAACACTTCAGCCTCTTTAATTATTTTATTCCTTATTACATTTTGCTTATTTTATGCTATTTTATCCACATTTTCACCACACAATTGCTAAAAAAATACTTTCTCCATCGCTCTTTTAGACAAATTTAATCCCATATCATCTCACCACGTTCATTCTGAATGATATAGGTCTTACTTTGCACTCCTTGTTTAGTTCTCTTTACCGATTTCCTGAACAGCTTCTTATGTAGTGGGCTATTAGTCATAGCCCATACAACAGTACCTGTTTGAATTGATGATTAGATTCTACATTAAATAAAACCAACATAATTGTGGTACAAACCACTCCATTGGAGGGGAACTGGTGTTGGAAGAATAACATGGGCGAGCACTGATCTCCTTTCGACTCCGTCCTATTTGACACTCAACAACTGACTGCTCAGAGAGGGTTGGGTTCAAGCCCGTCTGGGCTCATGTGACGTCATCCAGCTCCACAACGTTCTTAGTGGCCCATATTCCTTCTACGCCTTTAGAGAACATGCTGGAGGGCTACCCCTCCCTGCTCCCCTGGCGTGTCGGTTTAGCTCGTATATAACAACTAGCTCAAAGACTTGAAATTTCACTTCATACTTGGACTTCATATTGGGACTTCAAATTTGGACTCCACATTAGTGTGTCAGCGAGAGATGGCATCGGTCAAACCTTCAGAAGAATAGCTCCCTAATTCACAGCCTGGGCCAGGATGGTTCGGTCGGACTCGCCAGCAAGACGCAAAGTCTGGGAGACGTAACTATGTATCAACCAATGTTCAACAGAGAGTGCTGAACACAATCATTAGTTATGTAGGTTATCATATGTCTTAGGTTAGTTGTAGGCCTCATACACATCTATGAGATATTAAATCACAAAGCTAGAGGAGTACATGATGTCTCTCTTAGGGTATTAAATTTAAAGTAATGTCAACAATAAGATGTTTTATTGTTGTTTAAGGTTTCAAATTGTATTAAACAGTCCATACGACCCGTAGTTTCTGCTTTAGCACCACACAGTAAGAAGTGACTTGATATCAATGTTAGGGTATTTCATTTTAAGTCAACAACAAGTTGAATCATTATTGTATCATGGAGTAATTTCCCTTACACGGCCCATATGACCCGTAGTTTAACTGGAGTGAATCTCACTCCCAAGCCTGTATGACCTTGTCTCGGTCAACTGCTCTACCTGGCGAGAAAGTTAAAGATTGGTTGAACAAGGCCTAATGTCTAAATCCTAATTAGTTAATTAGGAATAGTATATTTGATATTAATATTAGTTTGGTACACTAGTTGGGATTTGAAACTTGTGGATATGCCTCAGCCCTTCTGGTGTGGCCCACCTATAAGCTTAGTGATCGTTTCCAGGCCCACTCAGGCGCTGTTGGGAGGCTTTTCTGAGATTCACTCATATGTAATAATGACCTCTATTGTTGCTTATAGGCTTAGTATTAATAATTCTGGCTGTTCAGATTTGTAACGAGCCAACTGTTTAGTGTCTGTGCCTTGAAGCCAAAGTGACCACTTTCCCTAGTTACTGACCTTTAGTCTGATGTCTGAGACAAGTGACTGTACCATGTTGCTACTTATAGTAGATATCTACACTAGCTCTAATAGCACTCAATTCTTAAATTAGGATTGATCATTATTATTGTTGTAACTAGACTAGTTTGTTTTAGTTCATACCTGTTGCTGCAGGTTCCTTACCTCGCCTTTGATAGTTAGTTGCAACCAACTTCCTTTGTTGCCGTGTTGTATTAGCCATCCAGATCCATCTGATTGAGGTTTAGTTGATTATTAATCTTTCGTTTTAGAATGAATCTCGAAACTTTGTTTAGGAAAGGCATGTTTTTGAATACTTACGACCCTGGTTGGGGGTCTAAGCAGTGTAATGGTTGATTGAATCATATAGCCAGAGTTTCATTTCTAGTATCTATTTGACCTAAATATCTTTGTTATTTCACATATTTGATCTGAGCATATTAACTATTGTTAGGAATTAGATTGAAAGTTGAGAATGTCTAAAAAATGTTCATGTATTAGTTGTGAAGATCATTACTAATTAAACTTAATTCTGATTAGCATATTCTCTTATTTCTTTGACACTTTATGACCTATCCTATTCCCTCGTTTTTAAAACTTAATATGACACTTCTGCTGATGAGTGAAAACGTCGATTCACCTATTACATTCAAAATCATTCTGCATTCTTTATTCTTATTTATCTCATTTGCTCTTTACTCTCCTTTAATATTTTATCTGCATTAATTTTTTCTCTTTGATTATGTCCCACGACCTCTTATGTTCTGTTTCACTCATCACAGCAATTATTCCTTTGAAGGCTTCTTATTTTCTCTCACAGCTTATTTTACCTGTTAATTTCACCATGCATCTCTTTTTAAATTTCCCACCACCGTAGATCAACACACAGCCTTCACGTACTCAACCACAGCCTCTTTTATACTTTTCCAAACTTTATCAATAGAATTAGAATTTATCTCGACATTCCATCCATGCTCTTGTAAAGTTAATTTCTCACCAAGCAATCTTAAATATTGCGCTTTCACACTTTCATCTTGCAACTTTTCCACTACAACTCTTACTTGCTCACTACACTAGCGCTGTTTCCTCAAAAAAACTACTACTTAATTCAACTTCTGAAATCAGTATAAAGTGATCCATTCCACATTCAGATCCATGAACAGCCCTAGTATTCTTTACTGAACTTCTCAGTCTATCATCATAAATCACAAATTCAATCATCATTTTCGAATCGTCCCTTTGCCATGTATACGTGTGAATATCTTTGTGATTAAACCATGTGTTCGACAAAAATGAACTTTTTCTAAACACAGTATCACTAAATAATTACCATTATCGTTTAACCTGTCATCATCATACCTTCCTAACACTATTTCTGAGTTATCTTTTTGGGTACCCACCCATCCATATCTCCTAAACAAAATAATTATTTCAACCGACCCGGTCCACCTGAATTCAAGACTCATTGAGCTCATACCAAAACTCCATTATCACATTCTAGTCTTCACCTTCTACTGGAGCATAACCAGCATCCAACATAATTCCACTAATTCCTATGTTCACACGTACCCATATATGTCTATATGACACCAACTCATATATTCTAAAAGACAGCTTAGCTGTTGGTCTTAAGATTAAACTTCCTGACTTCCCATTACCTATTCATCTACAGCTGACCACAGTGCCAGGATACAATCACTCATCATCTAAACAACGTTCTCTTTCCACTTGGTTTCACATACAGACAAAACATCAAGTTTCTTTCAAATAATTTCAACTACACATATATACCATATTTAGAAATATATAAAAGTGAATTATATTTAGGTATATGTGATCATTCATAAGAAAACAAAATGTATACCTGAATGAAGCTATACGAATAAATTTAGACCAGCAATTAATTAAGCAACAGCTATGGATGTTATTCTTGTATTACCCGACTTAGTGGTATAAGAGCCCCTGGTTACCGACCTAGGGGTCCTGGGCTCGATTACAGCTTGTAATAGGTGAATTTTTCTATATACCAGTATTTATTATGTGTCACACCAAATTTTACAGCAATTAGTATTCTAAAATGTCATATCACTGGTTTTATCAACAATACTGTTGTATAAAAATAGGTAAACATTTAAATTATCTAATTTACCAAATCGTAGAAAATTTCGTGAAATAGAGAGGAAGGGGGATGGAAAATCTTACGATCCCTTACGTGAAGTATGTCGAAAAACTTTTTCTAGTTCTCGCCATTGTCTGCTCTTGTTAATCTATAAATTCCCACCTTGCATCCAAACTTTAGCGAATGTTTTCTTGTTCGCAGTTGAATCATCGTTTTGCAGTGAGAAATCAATATTAATTAGCTGATTTTAAATTATAAATGGCTGATCCAAATAATAAGCTATTTGGTGCAGGTACTTACCCCGATTTCTATATCCTGTGTTTGCATCGGCTTATTTGTATATATTAAGAAGAGTAAACTTTCAAATGCAAACCATTTTGTTCTATAACATATCTTCTGTCCCCAATCCTGAAGAAATTTTGAGCTTTTGTTTCTCCCTTCTAAATGAATCAAGCAGGGATTGGATATTATTTTTAATTTCTGAGCTTACAGTCTACAACATATCGGCTAACTCTGGCCAAGCATCTACTTGTTTATTCTTATTTTTATAGTACGGAACAACAGAGGTCCATAAAACGGCCTGGTCTCTATTAAAGGCATCAGTTTTAAAACTTTTTCATTTGAGCATTAATTTAAAAAAATCCTGAAAATTAATTATCCAGTATTAAAAGATAAAAATCTTAAATGCATTGAACCACAAACATTTCACCCATACGATAATCACCTTCTACATTAAACTAGCAAGAAAACATCTTTTCATTGATTTAACCCCCTGTCCCCTAGTAATTTTTGAACTCTTAAGCCAGTGTTTGCCATATTTTGTTATGAGTTTCTCTAGGGATATGCACGGGATTTTAAGGGTTAAGGTGAGTGATTAATTTTTTAATAATATTAGGTTTGATAAACCAATTAATACATATTTAGACTTGACGTAATGAACTTTAAAAAATACCTTTGGTCACGTCTTCGTCTAGCCTAACCCTTGGATTAGCACTAAGATCTATTTATATTTGTAAATACCATTATAAAGTACGCTGTGTTAGTTAGATTTTAGAAAAACGTCTTACTACCCGTTCAGCTTATACGCTTATGAACTAATTATTAGGAAGGTTATAATTATAGGAAATGTAACCGCATCTGCGTGGAGGAGAGGTAAAAACCATTTAGTAAAAACCAACCCCAGTACGTGCGTGCCAGGTTAAAAGTATTGACCCGCCATAATGGGGTATAATCGATTCCACCTTAATTCGCTGTAGAATATATTATCCCAACACCATCTTATACTGTATTGAAATTACCATATTTTCTTGGTTGACCATCACACTGACCGCAGACATTCTTCTTAGATGAAGTCGGCACCAGAACTATGGAGTTCAAATGGCGCGTAATGTGGACCGGTCGGCTACCCCAGATGTGTTAGCGCACGTTACACGCTTTCGACGACACTAGACCTTTCTCGAACCATCTCAAATCTCTCCACAAACTTAGCTACAAATTGATGCAGTCCAGAAACATCATTTTTATTATTTTAGTAATAACTTTGAAGGTTGATGAAGTTAGTTTAGTAGTTGACAGTGATGTTAGGAAATATCACATTACAAATTGATTCAAACCACATAGTATAGCTAAAGAAGGGTTTGGGAGTGGTGGGGCTAGTAAAGTTAATTTCAGATACTGTTCTGTTTGTAGGTCGTATAATGGATTAGTACAGAAATAAAAATATATCATTTTATATTTCAGTTTATATTTACTTTACAAACACCTTGATTTTGCCAAGTCTCTAAATTAAAGGCAGGTTTACCTTTCTTTGGCTATTGTTTAGGTATGTGGTTCGAACCAATGTAGTGTGTATTTAAAGGGTTCATAGACAGGTACTATTATAAAAGAAATACACCCTCTTAAGCTAGAATGTATATTAATTGATTAAAACTGGGCCTACAGTAAAATAATAGCGCCAATTATATCTTGTAAGTTTAAAATAGTTATTTTGACATTTGATTTGTGACTTTAAGAACTATTGTTGAGAATAGCTTATAGTTACCAAGTTACTCATCTATGTAATTAGATTTAATGTTAAGAAAGAAGTACTATCAACAGGAAAAGTAAATGTTGGGGCGTAAACAAAGAAATCTGCTACGAGCTATTTACGGCCTAAAGAATTTAACTGTTTTAATGTCCTCTAATTTCCCTACTAGAATAAAACTATATACTATGTCAAGGTAAAGCTATGCAATATTTTGAAGCAAATACAATACATAATATACTATCTAATTATTGTTCATGTGCTTTTAGTTTTAAAAAGTTGTTTAACAAAATCCTTAATATTATAAATGCGAATGCGAGTTTTTTTTTGTTACGCTTTCACGCCTAAACTACTCGAACGATCATCATTAAATTTCGCATACACGTTGTCATGGGTACATAAAATGACATAGGGTACCTTTCATCCAGAAAAAATGTGAATATGAGTTTGTTTGTTTGTTTGTTATTGTTTGTTACGCTTTCACGCCTAATCTATTCAACCGATCATCATGAAATTTCGCATACACGTTGTCATGGGTACAGTAAAGGATATAGGGTACCTTTCATCCAGAAAAAATGTGAAAGTGGGTTTGTTTGTTATTGTTTGTTACGCTTTTACGCCTAAACTAAACGACCGATCATCATGAAATTTCGCATACACGTTGACATGGGTACAGAAAAGGACATAGGGTACCTTTCATCCAGAAAAAATGTGAATGCGAGTTTGTTTATTTGTTTGTTATTGTTTGTTACGCTTTCACGCCTAAACTACTTTACCGATCATCATGAAATTTCGCATACACGTTATCATGGGTACAGAAAAGGATATAGGGTACCTTTCATCCAGAAAAAATGTGAATGTGAGTTTGTTTATTTGTTTGTTAATGTTTGTTACGCTTTCACGCCTAAACTACTCGACCGATCATCATGAAATTTCGCATACACGTTGTCATGGGTACAGAAAAGGACATAGGGTACCTTTCATCCAGAAAAAATGTGAATGTGAGTTTGTTTGTTTGTTTGTTATTGTTTGTTACGCTTTCACGCCTAATCTATTCAACCGATCATCATGAAATTTTGCATACACGTTGTCATGGGTTCAGAAAAGGATATAGGGTACCTTATATCCAGAAAAAATTTGAATGTGAGTTGGTTTGTTTGTTATTGTTTGTTACGCTTTTACACCTAAACTAAACGACCGATCATCATGAAATTTCGCATACACGTTCATGGGTACAGAAAAGGACATAGGGTACCTTTCATCCAGAAAATATGTGATTGTGAGTTTGTTTGTTTGTTAGTTATTGTTTGTTACGCTTTCACGCCTAAACTAATCGACCAATCATCATGAAATTTTGCATACACGTTGTCATGTGTACAGAAAAGGACATAAGGTACCTTTCATCCAGAAAAAAAGTACTGTTCCTGATGGATAGAAAAAAATAACTGTTAGACGGTCGTCCAGCTTAACAACTCGGCCTACTGATATGAATAAATTAATTGCAACATGATGCCTGGAGTACAGAAAAAGGGACCTGCGGTATCCCAGAAGAAAATCTGATATCCCGAATAAAAATCTGTTCCCGAGTTATTTTAGGCACATCTATCTTAAAATGATTAAAAATGATTATATTCAGCTAATTAAGCTCTGTCTGTTCACCCCGTTATGGTAAATGACAAAATTGTCGTAAGAAGTTTGGTATTATTCATTTCAGCAAAAATAGCTCTCGAGGTATGATGCTACGACAATGTAAACTTTTAGTGTGGGACGAAAGTACGATGTCCCACAAAAAAGCTATAGAGGCGTTAAACCAAAATCTTCAGGACTTGCGAGAGAGGAGGAATGGTAGTTTTACTGGCTGGTGACTTCCGACAAACTCTACCGGTGATCCAGAGGGGCACACATGCAGATGAAATCAAAGCCTGTCTCAAGTCATCAAGATTGTGGGCAAAAGTGAAAAAATTCAGCCTAACAACGAATATGAGAGTCCACCTTTATAATGACGTAGATTCAGGACATTACGCAGAGACACTATTGAAAATTGGCGATGGACGTTTGGACACGGATGCTGAAGGTTGTATTTTACTTACAGGGGAATTCTGTAATTTGGTGGAAAATGATGTGGAGCTCATTGCTAAAGTTTACCCAGACTTACAACTAAATTTAAATTGTGATCATTGGTTGTGTGCAAGAGCAATTCTTGCACCAAAATATGAAATCGTTAACAAAATCAACACTGACATTTTGAAAGAGGTGCAGGGAGAAATAAAGGAGTATTTGTCAATAGATACAATCATGGACACAGAACAGAGCACTTCATATCCCGCTGAGTTTTTAAATTCTCTGGAGCTATCGGGTGTACCCTTGCATAAACTACAATTGAAATTAGGTGTACCAGTTATGCTTATGCGAAATTTAGATGTACCCCGTTTATGTAATGGGACGAGGCTTCAATTACACAATTAGGGCAAAATATAATCTGTGCCACCATTTTAACAGGTGTGGGAAAAGGGGAAAGTTTAATCATACCTCGAATCCCAATAATCCTCACTGACCTACCATTTCAATTCAAAAGACTCCAGTTTCCAATCAAACTTAGTTTTGCTATTACTATTAACAAAGCGCAAGGGCAAACATTGCAGGTAGCAGGGGTGCATTTGGAAATGCCATGTTTTTCCCATGGCCAGCTATATGTAGCCTGTTCGCGTGTGTCCAATGCCCAGAATTTGTATGTATTTGCGCCAAATGGAAGGACATACAACATAGTATATAAGAGCGTCCTAAAATAATGATCTATTCTGTGCCCATGATTGCAACGATCAAGAACAATCGGAGTAAATAAGGGATTTTAATTAACTGTAAGTAAAATTTAAGATGGAGTAGGATCTTCCAATTCGTGGCAATACATAACCTATGACTCTACTGACACACACTCCACTACTTCTTTTCTACTCCTACACTTAATCCTGATTTATATTGTGTAGTTTTTTTCTTTATCTCGACCTCTATTGACTAACAACCTCAATATGTTCATCGTTTTTATTGTCATATTCCCTGTGTCAATCGACAACCTGAATTTATTGATAAAATCTACATTAACGTGAGCGAAGCCGCGGGCAAAAGCTAGTATATTATAAATCATTGTACTACCATTTATATCCAATAGATACATTTTATTATAAAAGTGTTAGATTTTTTTCACTAGATGCTAGCACATATTTTCTAAGTAAGTTTAATACATTAATTTCTTAATAATAATTGTAATAGTTTGTATTTTATGTTTAAAAGGTATTAATCTTCCAGGTGTGAATGTGAAAGAATAGAAACAAATTTAACCTATGGGTCATGTTTTGTAATTATCTTCAAACAATCTGGTTAGTTATATATATATATATACTTGTGAATAATCTCCTTAATAAACAATATTTTTTATGTGGCTACTTATTATAGTATAGTTAATTATTAATAATCTTAAATTTTTTATTGTATCAACATAAGAGTAAAGAGAAATATAAAATATGATTTATTGAAACAATAATTTATTTTGCCATCGCATCTTACTACTTGTTTATATTTTATGGATATGTAATAATTAATATAATGGTTTAAGGAAGAGAAAGGTTGAATTTATAGGAAGTGTACCATTATTTGTGAGGAAGAAAATTGGAAAACCATTTAGGGGAAACAAGCCTCAGTACACCCAACCTAGATTCAAAACTCGATCTCCCTGTCATCGTCAATGTAATCTTTTTAAGGAGTGACACCTTAGACCATGCAGGCACCGAAGTAGTTAATACATAGACTACCTGCTACTTGCATTTAATTCGTCTATTCTGACGTTCAATGACAATATGTTTGGGGCTCAGATATGAATCATATATAATAAGGATGTATTTTCCTTGATAGTTATCCGTTGAAAATGCTGAAACAATTATGTTATGGTCTATCTTTATTATCCTAACCCCACTAGCGTAGTTAAAATCTTAATGCTAAAATGGTGATAACAAATGCTAAAATAAATTATTATTCTAGGTGAGTTTAATACTACCGCTCATGTCTTTAGCATAAGTCTGTAATTTACGTTATTCTTGCTCCAAAGTTGTGTGTTCTTGGCGATGTTATTACGTCAGCCAGGTAATGTAATACGGCGTTAATTACCAGAGCTGGCCACGGAGGGTGAGTACCTATTACCTCTCTTTCCTCCTGACTTGGCTTGGTGACGCTAAGTTGGTCCCGAGGTAGTCCTAATATCTTCTTGGCAGCCATGAAACATCTCACGCAGGTCATGTGATTAGCAATGTAAATGCTCTTGTTATTCCACTCTTCTGACTCACCTCGTATCCTGCTCGCTTCAGGCACTTTTGATAGTTGGAGAAAGTTTTGTATATAGGGAGAAATTCTTCATGAATCATTTCCAAAACTTGACTTTCACTTTCTAGCTCACTGTAAACTGTATTTTAGATTCTTAAGGTTTTATTTTTTTCACCACGTTTAGCTAAGTATGTAAAATATTTGAGTTTACCTACACTAACGGGGTGTGGATGAGAAAAATAGAATTTGTATACATCTGGCTCTAAATTGTTGTCTAAAGATGGTGGTAAATTAACAAGACAAAGCCACACAAATTTATCATAGCCAGGATACAATCACTTATCTCAATAATCAACAAAGAAGAATACATAAATTTTATGTTTATTCCACCTGCCAGCTGAATTTAGTTTTATAAATACACTATGTAAATGATTACTAGCATCTACAGCGTGTGGGGTGGAGACTATTTTGAGGAAAGTGATGTGCAGCGTGATGAGGTATTCCTGACGTCACGTGTAGCTCATCTGAGTGATATTATCTTCAAAAAGTGAAAAAGTGTAATATGAAGTTTAACTTTATTTAGCTAGTGAATTTAAACCTTTCAATTTAATTGTTGATTTTCAAGTTACTAATAGTCCAATGGTTCTGGCCCCACACTGTATAATAGGAAATATCACAAGAAATGTAGAGTTTAATCTAGCAAGAACTATGCCAGAACATGGATAGTAGCTCTGATTTGTTCACACGATTGAAAATGTAACTATAAATCATTTATACATTATTAAAAAATAAAATAAAGACTATTTAGATATATTAATTAGCCCTTATGTGAACTGTGCACCAGTCTTGTGGGGATATTTGTTTTTCCTACATTAATTTCTACTCCAACTTGAGCTGCATTCCCTCTCATTTATATATTTCTAATCCCTTTTTAATTAATTTAAATTTGAGACTGACCCGAGAGGGCTCTAATACGGACCCTACACGATCAGTCTGTCAGTCAGAGTGATAATCTCACTGACAGGATGGATCAGTATCTACAACAAGACCATGCACAGTAAGTCCTCGCGTCATTATGGTTATCAATCTCAGCTCCTTCATGCTCCGTGAAAAAGGCGTGGTCAGTCTACGTTTGCTACTGAGACTGAAGGAAATACTGACAAGCGCACGCGCACACGGTCAGTCATACTGTCAGTATTAATTATTACTTTATTAATACTAACAGCCTGACTGATCATGTAGGTGCCCTCTAAGACGTGCAATAATAAATATTGAATGGACTTTGTATTTCTTTGTTTAAATTTTACGATTTTTTCATTTATTTGGGATATTTAACTAGTAATTGCTGAACTGACAGATTGTATCAGCTCACGAGACTTTCTAAGTGTAAGAAAATTTTTTTGTCAGGAAAGTTATTTTCACATATCATGCAAAGTTCTCTTATATGCCACAATCAACATGGGACTGATGGCTCTACTTCCCCTCCGAAGGAAATTGTGCTACGGAATTTTATCGTTCATGAAAAATCCGTCTACCTCTACTGGGCTTGAACCGATGGACATCAAGTCCAGATGTGTTCACACTATCCCAATACCAGGAGGTAACAAAAATATATATTTAAATGGAAAAAAGGGATAGTGATACAATTATAAATGTTTAAGGTTGTAGAGAGCCATACACACATATAGAATGGAGGAAAATCTAAAAGAGAACCACTTTGCTGCTCACCTTGTGGGGGAATTGAGAGATGTGTGGAAAGTGGGGACAATATAAAATACTGGTGTTGCAGTCGCAATCATATGGGAGTTTTCGCCTGACCTTCAGGTACTACAGATATTTAATATAAACCATTATATATAAAATAGGCATAGTGCTTCTTAAATCAAACATTGTTAGTGTTAACAGTGAAATATACTAGTTTTATTTACTTACAACTCCAATCATTTGTATTGCTATGTAAAAAATTATTACCAACGATACAAGTTACTAATTTACATGATAGATAGTTTGGTAGACTTACTAGATTTCTTCAAGTCCCTTTTTTCCAGCAATTAAAATGTACATGGCTACAAATGACAACGTATTCTAAGGCATTAATGAGGAATTAAATCTCATTTCCAATTATTGAAAGATAAGTATTCAGTTCTCATACGGTTACACATGAAAGGGTTTCCCACAAATAAACTATCAATATAGATTTCGATCTTTCTTCTCATTCTTCTTCGTATGCATTTCCTTTAATGAAACTTCCTCATCATTACAGTTTTAATGATAATTTGTGACTATAACCTAGACAGGATAGTAAGGCGTGGCGTTAGAAGAAATCGCTGCCTTCAAACAAACACTATTAAGTATAGCCTGTTAAGAATTATATGATGTTATTATCATTACTATAGTATTAAGTTTTATCTTTGGAATTTAGGTTGAATTATCTCCTATAACCTCTCCTTGGAATTGAAATAAATATTTTAAAATTTAACAGGTTATTAAGATATAAAGAAAACAAAATACTACTTTATATTCATAGAGAATAGCCGTTGTTCGCATGCTCTAAGAGGAGAGTATTACAATATATATATAGTTACATACATACATACATACATACATACATCTTTTGGATCAGGTCACAGATAAAACTTGTCTGTGGACCAGGTTCAAATAATGTATCTGCCCAATATGTTTCAAAATGGTCAATGCAATATTGGCAATAATTGAGGAACAAATTGACAAATGAGATTACAAATGGCGAAGCTAAAACAGAAACTAGTTGATTTTGACTAATGTTTATATTTGTGTCATTTTCTGAACTTATAATCTCATCAAAGTGGAAAATTGTGGAAATATTTTGGAGACTACACTTTATGGGTAGTATAAATGGGTGTATATTTGAAATTACAATGTATTTACATTCCCCTCCCAAACAAAGGAACAGCTAATACTGTATAACATCCCACCCCCCTGTGAATGAAACACAATTGTTGCAACACTTGATTTGAAACAATTTTATGGTCAAATGGCACCAACAATGCATGTTTGTTTACTCTCGACTCACTCAGGCAAAGAACGGGGGAAAGGGTGGAACAATTCAAATAAAACAAATTTACATACATATTACTGTTTAATTATTACATTCCCCCCTTTCTAATGAAATCGTTGATGAATATAGCAAGGTTCTAGATGGGCTCTACACTCACATATAAGCTATAACTCTACCAGGAACCCTTTCAAATAAATATGTAACTTGTAAATTGGCTCACAAATTGCTAACGTCATTTGAAAATGTTAGAGCATTAGTTGACTCTGGTTGTATTTGTATAATCAATGCTAGCTATCATCCACTTGAATTAAATACAATTTAATATAACATATATAAATATTATACATATTCTTAGTGGAAAACACCTTTTAAAATATTTTAATAGTTTATATTCATGTATTTAATGGGTAATGTATAATATTATATATTATTTTTTAGATAAGGCGCCTTTCGTTGATTGATAAAATATTATTATTTATTGCATTTAAAATATTTAAAATTCTTAGTTCTATATTAAGTTTTTTTTTATAAAAACCAACACAAGCTTGAGTAGTTAGAGTTAATTAGTACTAACCTTTATTTATTTTTATTTATCTATTGGCACCACTTCCAACTACACGTTCAGCTTATAAGCTTATGTGCTAATTACGCTATTACATTATGGATGAAGAACGTTGTATTTAGAGAAAGTGTAGGAGTCTTCCCGAATTCTCGTGGAAGGAGATAGAAAACCATTTAGGTAAAACTACTCACAGTATATACACCCCAGATTTGAACCCCGATCTTCCCTTCATCGGCAGTCCATTTTATTACAACTGTGACTTCTTAGTGCTTAGACCATAGATGGGCAACATATGTTTCAATATAGCCAAGGTAGGGTTAGATTCACAACACCATGTAGAAATTATTTAGAAATTAGATTACACAATCAAACATTTAAAACAACACACACTCTTTGAACAAATATGTTCAAAACATGTACACGGTTACAGCTTCCTTAGACATAAATGATGAGATCTGTTCAAATTGAAAAAATAAAACAATTTAATATGAAATTTGACAATTGTTTTGTCTCAAGGTAGAGATGAAACAAAAGTGTTGAGAAAGGAGGGGAAGTGTTATTGGATGGTAGTATTACTTCAAATGACTCATTTAGAAGGCGTAAGGCAGAAAATTACAATTTACAATCCGAGTACGCCGTTAGGAAAATTTTTATTTTATGGTAAGAGTTGGCAAACCCACGTTCGCCACAATTTGATGACCTATTTGCCACATTTGGTGATTGGTGGAAGGGTTGCCCACCCTGGACTTTGACCACCCCACCGCCGAAGTGGTCTTATTCCACCTTCGCTTGATAGACAGTATACAGGTGGATTTAACAGTTTACCAAGACTTAAAATTCTACTTAACATGATTTTTATCTCCATCAAAATTTTGATTGTTTTTTGTTTATTTTCTCTGCGTGTAAAACTCAAAAATGACTTAAAAAATCATATATATTTATATGTTTGCGTGGAATACATTAATCTTACTACGATATAATGAAGGGAATATGTCCCTGATTTGTCACATGACCTACACCGTACTGTATAATTGTTGCATGCGTATAATAGAACAAACATATCTCTGTTCAGATACATAAGAAAGTATTGTTATCATTTGCTCACAGATGGCAATAGTGTCTCGGGGAATATCACTGTTGTATTGCAAATATTGCTCCCACAATAGTTATATTATTTACAAAGATACAGCTATAACCTGAGCAATTGATCTCTGTTTATTTGTAGAGTGTTTTTATATATTGTGTGTTTCTCATTTACATTGTTATAATATAAAATAAAAGGAAGTGTCTTACTCACCCTGGATAATTTTGTTAGGTTTATGTTGGATTCACTACAACAATTCCGAAGATGTAACTCTTAAGCCTTAGTAGGCAAACAAATATTATTTATATTATTTTGGTAGCAAGGTTGATGACCTGGACAAAAACTGGGTTCTACATATGCGTAGTATTGCCTGCACAAACAATATAAGATTGATACTAACTGGTAGACTTAAAATTATACATTTTGCAGTAAGTAATGGAGTGCAATAAACACGTGAACAAGTTGATTATTGCTTTATAACAAAATTATGGGGGATGTAAGATCAAAAATACAAGCACACTTTAAAATATCCAAAACAACTCCTAGGGAATAAGGTCCACACTGCATAGTAAATAGTTCCCCCAAAATAAAGGTAAGAAGAATCCAGTGGGGAAGATAGTACTGGAGAATTTACTGCAAACTCTATTGAGCCATGCACTTCTAAGGATTTGGACAAATACAGAGAACTAATAACACATTACATTTTATTAAGGACCTTAGCCATGTCGATTGCAAGTCTAAAAACTATTTTGTGGGATGGTGGGTGAAATTTGTGGCGTTGCTTCACAACCGACCAAAGTATCCTTCCACGCCAATAAGAACAGATGGATCACGGAAAACGTAGATGGCGCTAGCTACTGGAGAGGCCTTGCGAAATCATACATTTGGAAATATCAGATTTTTCGAGAACAAGTGAGATTTTTAATAATATTTTCAACACCCCTTCTAAAACAATGTATCAATGTTTATTAGGTTTTACATTTTCTTATTTTTACTTTCTCTCTATCTTACAGGTAGAGAAAGTATGGTGATCGTCAAAAAAAAATCGAACTCGAGATTTTGATGAATTTTGACGTTTCATGACTCCCTGAATCCGAAAAAGTGGTTTTTTAATTTCCGTCTGTCTGTCTGTCTGACTGTCTGTCTATCTGTCTGTCTGTCTGTCTGTCTATCTGTCTGTATGTCTGTCTGTCTATCTGTCTGTCTGTCTGTCTGTCTATCTGTCTGTATGTCTGTCTGTCTGTCTACCTGTCTGTCTGTCTGTCTATCTGTCTGTCTGTCTATCTGTCTGTCTGTCTGTCTGTACCTCCAACTAGAACCTAAACTATTTTAGCGATTGAGCTGAAACTTGATATATAGGGTTTTCATAGGGTTGTCCCGAGGGGTTTTTGGAATTGGATATCTACCCCTAAAATTAAGGGTAGTTTACTGAAGGGAAAAAAGAGAAAAAGTCAATTTTCTCAAAATCGGCTCTAACGATTTTGATTAAATTTCATTTATGAACATTAATAAATATTCCAAACAAAATGGCTACTCTCAATATTTCGGCAAAATGGCTTTAAGGGCTCCGGTCTGATGCGTAAATTAACATTTTTTATAATAGCTCCGAAACTATTTGAGATATGAAATTACTTAGCATTACAAATATGTATATATATTTATAATACAGATATTTTATCCGAAACATATTTTTATAAAATCAATAACTTTCAATCTATACGCAATTATATAATTTTTTTAACTTTTTGGACATTAAAGTTTAAGTATTGCGACCGTAAAAAAAACTAACCTGAAATGTTGATGGATGTCGACGTCTCATGACCCCCCGAACCCTAAAAAATAGTCTTTGCAATGCCGTCTGTCTGTGTGTCTATAAAAACTTAAAATTAAGGGTAGTTTACTGAAGGGCGAAAAGAGAAAAATTTGGTTTTCTCAAAATCTGCTCAAACGATTTTGATTAAAATTCGTATCTAGGCGTTGATTAAGATTATAAATAAACTGGCTATTTTCATTTTCCTATGAAAATGATTTTTAGGGTACTTTACAGAAGCGTTAATTTCCGTATCTCCACAACTATTTGAGAAACTAAACAACTTATCATTGCAAAATTGTAGGACTATTAGAAATAAAAAACTTTTATTTGACATATATTTTTATAAAAGCAACAGTTTCTGAGATATTTGCAAATATATTAATACAATTTTGTGAGCTTTAGTTGTAAACATATACTACTTAAGTCTTAACGCAATAATTCTCCAATGCCATAGAGTAATTAAATATAAGTATCTAAAAAAGTATGTTATTTTTCCTTAAATCTCTTAGGAGAAATGTTTGCATAGCAATGATCTATCTCCATTTTAGACTCAATAGTCAATATTTACATTTTTTATTGGTCAAAATGTATAAATGAATAATTAAATATCAATGCGATGACTTGAAGATCTGCAACACCTTATAAAATGTTAAAATTTTAACCAGAAATCGAAATTTTAATACGAAGTGTTGACCCTTGTGGAAGACATTAAACTGTTTGAAATGCTCTTAGGTGGACAAAGATGCGCCTCTTTTCTCATTGATTCTATATCATTGTATATTATTTTATGCGTGTTCTTATGTGGAGTGGTGATGATACAATGTACATTATTCCGTTCAGAAATCTTACGAGTTTATAGAAAGAGAGAGAAAGTCTGTGCGGTGCGCCGTACCATTTATTTGTTATGCAGCTGACAGTTTTCTATTGAAAAATGTCGAAATTTTTGATATTTGATCAATGTTAAAATTATAGAAGAAGTGAGTATATAAAAAGTATATTTTAATCAACATGCTTTTATTCTTGAAAAAACCGTTTTCGAAAAGAAAATTGCAAAACAATAAAAATTCTTGAGATAACCGTTTGTTTCCATGGCTTTGCATTTCCACGCCAAATGAAAGGGGCTTGTCGTTTGGTCGAAAAAAAAATTAAGTGGATTAGTTCATGATATAAATTTGGACAAACAGAATTCTTAATTCCTTGGCTTGTTTTTAGCCTCACTCTAGGTGATTTAGAGAATGACGTCCAGTGAAAACAGAAATTTGTTCTAGAATCTAGATGAGAGGCTGTTAAAAAATTGGAAATTTCTTAAAAAATGTAATTATTCAGAAAAAGATGGCGAAAATGGTTGAAATTAGTAATTTTTCAAATTTTATTTCAATAAAATAAAATGTACACACTGTACGCCTACTTTACTCTATAAATAGGTCCTACTGTTAGCTTTTTCTGAACATCATACTACCAAGAACATTATGTTCTAGGATCTAAAAAACATATGAGTTAAATAAAACTTAGTAAACCATGTTTTCATTTAAAATCATAAATTTTTTAGTATAATATAATTATAAACCATCTATGACTAGGTTTTTCTTTGTTATTGTTTCATTCAGCATACAGGTTATTAACAGCTTAATCTGATTGGGTAGAGATGAGGAAGGTAGCTAAAATGAAGTGAACTCACATTATTTTGTGGAAAACCGTTAAATGTATGCATATATTATTTATATATATTTAACGGGAAAACCATCTTCAGTTCATGGAGACGAGATTAGAACCTCAACCTCCACATCAAAGCCGCTCAAACCAACGGCAAGCAACGGCTAGAACACTGCTGCGGGTAGCTAAGCTTTGTAAACAAATATCTACTTTCTCTTGACACTTTGGAACGAGAATATTGTGATCGTCAAAAATTCGAAATCGATATTTTTATATATGTCAACGTTTCATGACCCTCTGAAACAAAAAAAAAATTGTTTTCGCAATGCCGTCTCGTTTGTCTGTTTGTAACTTGGCTTGGGATAGAGCCGAAACCATTTTACTAACTTGGATAAAACTTTGTACCTGGGGTTTTCATAAGGTACTTCCAAGGGGTTTTTAGAATTAGATATACAACCCTTAATTTAAGCGTAGTTTATTGAAAAACAAAAATATAATGAATCTATCTTCTCTAAACTTGCTCTAACGATTTTTATTTTATTTTATATCTAAACACTGTGTATATTTATACATACACACGATGGAAATTTTAATTTTATCATCAACATGACTTTGAGGGTACATTACATATGGGAGATTTTTAATTTTCATAATTTTTCCGCAACTATTCGAAATACGTAATCACTTATCATTGTAAATTTGTAGTACTATTAAAGATAAAAATCTTTTATTTGAAATATAATTTTATAAAACCAATAAGTTCTGAGGTACAAACAAACACACACATATATATATATATACATATATATATAGAGAGAGAGAGAGAGAGAGAGAGAGAAAGAGAGAGAGAGATACTTTTCAATACATACTTTTGAAAATTTATTTGATTATTATGCTCTTTGGTTAACAAATATGTATCTTTTTTCAAAATTTTTGGGAACAATGATTCTAGTTCATAATGCCATTGAGTGAGTAACAGTGTATATTATTTCATTTATGATTTTTGGTGTAGTGTTCCTACAACAATGTGTATACCTAATATTTTGTTTCACAAATATTATGAGCTTTTAATAAATATCTTTTTCAAGATAAAAGCGAGAGAAATCTCTGTGTTGCACGATACCATTTATTGCTTATTACTGAAATACAAAATTGGGAAAGAATATACAATCCCTGAATTTAAAACATTACCGACGTCTTAAAAGATATGATGTCATGAAGATCGGTGATACGTATAAACTTATTGATTGTGGTTCAGGAAAAAATTATGATTCAAACATTAGTTATTACTGCAAGACGGATGAGCTGTTTGATGTTTTGGAAACAGCAATGTAGTGGGATAAATGCCAACAGGGTGTAAAAGAGGAAGATGAAAATAAAACCAATGAGAGTTTAGAAAAAACAAAAAACAAAGTTTACTCTGTGATTTAAGAAAAGGAGTCATCATGCATCCACAAATGTTCAGTATGTGACTAGTTTATTCATGCTGTTTGTGGAGGATACAGTGAAGATAGTGAGGGTTTTGGGAAAAAGTCAATTTTAGCCTCTTTTTAAGGAAGGATGAAATTAACATTGGACGAGAATTTGAAATCTGCTCACGAACAACAAGCCCAAAAAATTGTTTCTCTCTTCAAATCAAGACTTCCAACAGTTGCTATTGGGAAAAACTTTATGATCAGGGTGCCTTACGTTGAACGAGGGCGTCTTCTCCCCCCCTTCCCCAAATGTGTTGGCAGTGGCAAATGATGTCAACTGCTTTGGGCTTTATCAGTTGACCACAAAGGATGGCCTACTTGAGCGGCTATATGATTGCAATGAGATATCTCCTACTGATAACCAATTTATTGATGCACATGAAGTGCCCTCAAGTAAACTATCTCTTTGGCCAGCCTCAATAATAACATCTGGAAGTAAGCAGGTGTTTGTAATCTGCAATTGTAAGAGGTATTGCATCAATAAAAAAATGCAAATGTTGTTTGAAAAATATCAGGTGTGATTCTAATTGTCATTCTAACAGCTCCTGCAAAAATAGATTTTTTTTTTGTGGTTCTTAGTTAAGTATATGTTACATGTATTTTTGTTAAGTAAATTAGCTTATAAAGTGAGGATTTACACCCAACATTTTTGAAAATTGGCTAAAATTTGTCTGGCATTACGTCGTGGCCGTAAAAGGAAACAACAACGACACATTGTGGTATTTTAATAGTGCCATAACTCGAGATGGTCATTTTCTTTAAGAGCCATAACACTAAATTCACTTTGTGGGCTTTTTTAGAATGCCAGAAAGCATTGTAGTTTTTTAAAAACAATCAGAACTTTAAATTTTGCATTGTTATTGTTTCTTTGTTACCACAACATATTCTGGTCGTTTATTTCGCTCATTGAGCGTTTTCGGTCTTTGAGCTTAATATATACACTAATAAGAGAGGGTAAAGGAAAACACTTTCTTGCTATCTCTTCTCTTTTCTTACCCACTCCTGTGAGGTGCTAGTTTATTACCCAGGCTTGTCCTTGTTTTAGCATGGTGGGCGAATTTTACCCATGCAAGTTGACGTGAGTCGGGCCAGCCGCAGAGTCTGAGAGTGTATTATTGTCCTGATTTCAACTCTAGTATTGTGATTGCTAGTTAAAATTTTTAACTAAATATTTGAATTCATTAACCCTATCAAATGATTTGTTGTTTGCTGTAATATATCAATTATCGTCCTCAATCTGTGCTCTCTGTGCTACCAAATATTTAGTCTTTCATAATTCACTTCTAAAAATATTTCCTTACTAACTTTTAATAAAGATTCTTCAATTTTTCAACTGATTTCTTAATAATATTATCTGACAAAATAAAAATCTGCATACCCTAATATTTGCATTGTATTATTTAATATCTACCCTTCCATAATCTAAAGCATTACCCTAATAGCATACTATAAGGCTAGATTAAAAAGTAATGAGGAAAGTGTATCTCCTTGTTTCAATCCATCATGTATTTATAAAGAATCTGATAGGTGAGATCCAGCCCGTACCTTGCCACGCGTATCTGTCAAACATACCTCAATTAGCTTGACCATATTTTTGGGTCTTCCAAACTTAGCTAAAATATCATATATTTTTTTTCCTTTTAACTGAATCATAAGCCTTCTTAAAATATCTTTATTAATGAAGTACTCTCATTTTGAATTTCCAGTTTTTATCTCTAATATTTGCCGCAAGATCCGTTATTGTCTATCACAAGTAATTTAATTTGATGTTTATTACTGTACAAATAATCAGTCATAAAATAAAAGATGATAATAAACTACATTAGATATATTTGGTTTTTTAAGATAAATTTATAAGTACTAACATAGTATCCAATAATCCAAACGTGGTTTCCTTCATATCCTAAAGCATATAAAAAATAATGTGAATTTTATAAACGACTCTAAGAATGAAATATGACTGACAAATAAATATCGTTTTACAATACGAGATACCACAAGGCTTCATCTAAGTTGCAAATGTTACAGCAATCTTCTCTAAAAACCTACTTTGAGAGGCGGAAACAATCGATTTTATTCTCCAACACTCGTGAACTATCGAGAAAATGGTCACGTTATATAAAATATAGCGGGGGTAGTTTAGCTACAGTCAGATTTATAGCTGAGAAAAGTAACTTTCAAGGAAAATAGGTGAATAGTAGAGTGGTTTATGACCAAAAGTTTAAAATATGAGTCTTAGTATTACCCTAATATTATTTTTTAAAGTTTAGAATTGACTGAGATTAATACATTATTTTTATAGTCCTCAGGGCGCGTTATGTATTACTAACTATATATTAGTTATTATTGGTTGAAAATTCGCTAGGAAGCAGTTTTTAATGAGATACATTAATAAAAGAATTAAACATCCAACTTGGTCTGAAGTTATAGCTAGCACACGCACGATTCCCACGAATGGGCTAACTGTAGTATATAAATAGATTCTTATGTTTGACATCAAAAATTAATTTTTATATATTATTTAATACTATTTATACTATCTATTTATCGGGTGAAACTAATGCAATTGTTAAAAATTTTAATGAATTTTATCTTGGAGAGGAGTTACAAATAATTAAACATTGATTAAATTTATTCTTAAATTTCGAAATATTAATCATCTTGGAAATGTAAAATATTTATCCAAATATAGAATACAAAAAATTATTTTAAAATTAATATACTCATTTTTAGATTAAAAGCTACATAATTTAGATTTTACAAATTCTCCATCCTTTAATATAAATCTAGCAAATTGGAGTCTATTACATTAAATATTGTATTTATAGCGATTAAATAAAGTTCCGGATTTCAGTTAAGCTATGTATAGATGTGTCTATCATTATTTCTAAAATAATGTTAAAAAGGTAGATGAAGAAATAAGAAGCAGTGAACACAATTAACACGAATACAAATTAATAAGCTCACTAGGATATTTTATTCTACTATAGATCTAAACATTGAGATTTTAATAGTAATGGCAAAAATTGTATTTATATTAATGTGTTATAGTTTTTTTGTACCTTTAACTCTAAATGCATTATTTATGTGGTTGTTTACCGTCCTCATTCCATTATCTCCACTAAATAAAGTTTTTTCATGATTATACTATATTAGTAGCAAAGAGATATTATATTTCTCATAATAAGCACTAAGATATAAAATTAATTTAGAAACATAAAATTATACTTCCTTCAAAATCTAAAACCAACATAAAAAGTGTCTTTTTTCATAATGCCGGCAGATATTATAATCATTTCCTTTAACATTAAAGAAACTAATTTTAATATATAGCACCGCGTTTTGATTCCTTAAAATCAACCAGGACGTGAAATTTCTTGCTGTGGTTGTTTCAATAACACCATAATGCATCCTGGTTGTATTTCTCGCTTATTGAATGTTTTATGTTTTGAGATTAGCACATATATATATATATATATAATACTACACACTAATAGTGAAACTGACCACTCTACATACTGGGAAAATCTTTGTCGATTTTCCTGAACTGATATATTCTATTTATTATTTCATAAACTGGGCAAATATTGAATCAACTTTTGCTCATTTAATGAACTGTAACTTATTGTAGTATGTACTAAAAACTCAACTAAATTTTATTTTAATATATTGTGATAAACAACAATGAATATATGAGTATAAGCAACTAGTTAAGGAGAGAAACCGAAAAAGCAAGGAAATACTTTATAGAGAAGATATGTGATGATATTATCGAATTGGAAAGGAAGGTATGGACTCATGTACCAGAAAGAAAAGGAACTAAAAGGGAAGGCATACAAAGGTGTGAGAAAATATGAATATAAAACCTTATCTAACGTTAATTTCATTTTGAAATAGTCGACTATATCTATAAGTCTTCCATAAATATTGTGGACAGATTAATATGATTTATAATTATTATAGCCAAAAATGATTTACTAATATTATAATATCAAGAGATTTTTAATATTACTCTAACATCTAGGTTTTAAGTAAACCATATTTAAGCGTTATAAATCAAAGGCTCAATCTTTTATCCATCTTATTTCACTTAATCTTAATTTAATATAAAGTATTTGAATACTATCTCAGTATTTTATAAATACATATGAATCAAGATATATCATTTTAGCAAAAATTTAAAACAAACAATATTTATGTAAAAATAAATGTTATGCATTCTTATACACTAATCTATACATAGTCATGTATACTAACTATTTTGTAGTGATAGACTTTTCAAATATTAAATGGTCTATCACTTTACGTAGCACGTGGACCAAGACTTCCTCTAGTTTTCAGTTTGTGAATCAGGAACAAAGTTATCCCCCACGCAGGTCTTGTCCCCCTGAAGACAATCCTTACCGCCCGTTATTTCACCAGGACGACGCTCTGCCTCCTTGATTTATTTTACTGCCTTTCTATGCAAATTAAGAACATAACTTTCACCAACAAGAGGGAATATGCTTGAGGATCCTGTTGTCCCCTTCTTTCCTATATCCTCATCCTCTCTCTTTCCTCTTTACTCGAGAAACAGTCGTAGCTTTAAGGTGATGTCATTATTTAGTCTCTCTCGTGTCATTATAAACAAAAATTGTTTATTCTGATTTTATAACATTTCCATTCCTTACACTTTATTTAGGCACTGTGATAACATTTTTATTTTATCATTGAAATATTTAAATTATTTTAATAAATATTTGTATTGAACAGAACATTAGACCTATTGAGTTAGAGAGATTTGCTTGATCTAAAATTAAAGTTAAAATATACATAAGTAGATCCAACTAGTATAAAAGGATAAGAAAATAAATACATGATTAAAAACTATGAGGTACTGTTATTGTGAGTTAGACAATTATCTCAATTAATTAAACATATTCTTCCCATCACATATACAAATAAATTTCTTGCCAACATAAAGATATATTTTTAGTTAAACAAAGATCATTGAGAAGTCCTTTGATGTAGAGGGGAATATGACATTATAATGGACCTGAAACAGATAGGGTTAATGAATTTGACTGAATAGAATTAGCTCAAGATAGGGATAGGGTGTAATAAATTGGACTTGTTAGAAATACCTCAAGATAGGGATAGGGTGTAATACATTGGACTTGTTAGAACTACCTGAAGATAGGGATAGGGTGTAATACATTGGACTTGTTAGTACTACCTAAAGATAGGGATAGGGTGTAATAAATTGGACTTGTTAGAACTACCTCAAGATAGGGATAGGGTGTAATAAATTAGACTTGTTAGAACTATCTCAAGGTAGGGATAGGAATCTTACGTTTGTAAGAGTTCCAAACACCATAAAGTAGAGTAAGTAATTATAGTCAAAAATAAAGGAGTTAATGAAAAATAAAGTTTAAGGGACAACAATAAACAAATAATGTATCGCAATGGGTTGTAATCAAACTAAAGGTGTTGACAAGGGAAAGGGTAAATTAAAACTAGAAATAAAATCCTCTATATTGTCAGACTGCTATCGAGGTGTACTGACCGATCAGTCATCGTCTGTTGTCGACAATTGTGTCAACCTCTGCTAATAGAGGGTGTCCTTAGTACATGACGTATAGCCTGAACGTGTTGGAATAAGTGGTGCTGAACTGGTACTAATTACGCAAATTATTTTTGGAATTAGTAAATTTTTATTTAGAGGAAGTGTGCCCGTATTTGTGCAGAGGGAGAAAATAAAACCATTTCTGAAAAAACTACCTTTGGTACACCCAATCAATATTCGAACCTTGATTTCCCCGTCATTAGTAGTCTAGTATGTTGATATTGTAATGCCTTAGACCATACGGCCAACGACGCAGGGTACTGCTGGTAATAACGAGCTGACAAGAGAAGAGGGAACTCTCAGACCTAAGTGGAATATGTGTGAGGGAGACAGGATGATTTTAAAAGTATTCAAGGATTAACGCCTTTTAAAACAGTGGCATACAAGTAGTTTGAAGATAAACTCTAACTTTGAAAATATAAGTTAAGAAATATTTAGTTTATTATAACATTAATAAGATTCATGAAGAGATAAAAAACTTATTTTTAGGTATCAACTGCCAATACATGTAGTCAAATAACAAAACAATTTCTTATAGTAATAATTAGAATAAAAATATGAATAATGTTATATATTCAATAGATGATCTTCTAATATTTTATATGGAGTATTAAAACTGATGTAATATAGGAAATTGAATTAATAGTATAAAAAGTTAAAATGAGACTAGTGATTAACCATTTGATGTGATGCAAGAAAATCAATTAAATAAATAATTGCATAATTTGATTGATAAAAGCGTGAATTAACATTTAAACTGCAATTAGTTTTATGAAAGAGCTTATCTGATTGGCAAAGAAAACATTCTTATTTAATAGAAAATTCAAATATTTAATATACGAGCTAATAATTTATGTGTTGAAAGTTAATTAATTAAGAAATTGTAGTCAATGGAAATGAATTAATAAACTATGAGATACAAAAATAAATCTTTCTCATCCATCGTAATTAGTCTCGTCTCCTCATTATTGGATGATTGACAGAATCTTTAACTAAATTCACATGTTTCGATGCTATGGCATCATAATCATTAGGTCTGGGTTTTGATCATCAAACCAAATCAGAACAATAATCAACGATATATAAGCAAACATATAAATTATTAATTGGTTTACTTTGAAAAGAGAGAATTGATTGTTTATGTTTTTGGTGGACAGAGCTGTAAATGTTTCAATTATTAAATAAAGAATGAAAGTCTGTGATATCCACGATAATTTTTTTTGAAACAAAGTACCACCTAAACTTAAGAGTTTATCTTTCTAGTGGGTCTGATAAAACTCTTTTATCAACCATCTTTTATTTCAAAAACCATATTTTAGAGTGAGATGGGGGTTTCAGTTTTCAGCTTATATTAAATATTTAAGTTCTCCTATGATTATTTAACTTTAACTCACTTGTTGATGAAAGGAGTATTTAATAAATTCATATTACAAATGAAGCAGGAATTTTATTG
The DNA here is from genome assembly GCA_902155825.1 of Timema genevievae. Taxonomy (NCBI): domain Eukaryota; kingdom Metazoa; phylum Arthropoda; class Insecta; order Phasmatodea; family Timematidae; genus Timema; species Timema genevievae. The sequence continues at coordinate 35,231 of CABFWO010005184.1, forward strand.
TTAGAACTATCAAAATTTGAAAGAGATGAAAGAATAAGATAAGAATGTAGGGCTGTTGCCAACCAACATAAGAGTTGAAGCCCGAATAAAATCATAAAGTATGATATATTTGCAGTGGCGTACTCTCCGGGTATGCTAGTTTTTTAAAATTCAATGTTGTCTGAGCTAACTGTGTAAATATTAATGTTTGGATTGTTAATGTAATTAATTATTTATTTTAAAACTAATATTGGTTCACATTCAAAGAATACTGTGTTTTAAGTAAATCTTCTTCCAAAAGGCTCCACTCAACACAATAGGAAACCCAAGTCCTGCTGCTTGAAAACCGCAAGGCATGCTAGGAAGGTTCTAATGATCTTGCCCAATGTCCAGGTGGTTGCAACACATTCCCTTTCCGCTCGCCCACAAGTCATTGGCCAATGAGCTCGGGTTTTTTCACCCCAGGTCATACTGTTCATGTGTAGCAGGATAAGCATTGTGCCAACTATTGAAAAAAGATTCAAGATCACAATGTTTATATATTAAATAAATTTAGTATAGTTTAAATAAATTACATAATATATATAATTAAATGTAAAATAATAGTTTACGTAACAAGCTTAAAGTTATACATTGAGCTATGTTTAGGCATTCTAGTCACATATATTATCATGTATTTGGCAAACACATTTTACCACTCTTTCAAATTTAAGCATTTCAGCACTGGTACAGCGAGGAAGGGAGGAGGGCGGATGACGGAGCTACTTTAACCGTAGTTGATGGTAATTCGTGTTTTTCTTTAGTATAAAGAATGTGCGGGGTTTTAATAGTGTTCTTTTAGTTTTTGTTTCACATTAACGAATTAATAGTTATTGTGTTTGTATATACTAATAACTATACATCAAATAATCCTAAAAGTCAGGAGTGTAATTTCACCATGATTCAAAATGATTTCGAAGGAAAAGATAAAGTAAAATATATTTTCATATAATTTACTTAATCAGTGGCGCTTCCAGCCATTTACTTTGGGGGAGGTATTTAATCAAGGCTCTAGCAAGAATGATATTTTGATGCAGAGAGGGGTTAGGGGTGCACAGCCCCCTAATCCCTGAAGGTCGAGAATATTTATGAATATTAAAGGATTTTATAAATTATATGGAGTAGTTTTATATTAATTAAGAGATTTAAATAATGCAAATTGTATCAGAAACTAAAAATTGTGGGTTTTTCCAATTATCAATTTTATGTGTGTAACGGTAAAACTTTTGAATACTAAGCTTGAGTCAGAAGCCTGATATTAAAATGTAGCCTATACATTCACACATTTTCAATGCTAAATATTTTAGTTATACTTTATATAATTTAAATTTATATTAAAATTATCTGTGGTGTCGGGGAGGCGGGGAGGGGTAAATATTCTGTTTACCCATCTTCCCCTTGGGTGAACCATTGCTTACGGCAAAAGATAATGGTAAATATCTTAGAAATAAACCAATGAAGTAGCGATATAGTATTAATAGTCCAAGATGATATCTTCTATGTTAGTGTTTACGCATCTAAATAGCTTCTGGAGCATAAATTCTCAAATTGGGAGACTAATTTGTTTCCAAGCAGTATTGTTTGAGATAAGTTAGGCTTTAAGAAATAGTATTAATTGCAACGTAAGTTGGACAATTCACTTGATTCCCTCTCAAGAATATCTGATGGACGCTTGATCAATGTAGGCCCTACCATTCCATTTTACTCTTATTATGACTTTTTGTTTTGAGCATTGCTAACTGTGTATTTTTAATTACACTAGGCTAATTGAATATGATATGTCTCTCTTATGCATTAAGAAATGTGACCATACCACTCATAGCCCCGACATTAATAATAACTTAAATTTCTAAACGAGTAGATAGCCTTTCAATTTGAGGACCGCCTTTGTGGTATAGTGGTCAAAGGTTATGGCTATGGACCCAGATTATCCGGATTTGATTCTCAACGCTTTCAGATTTTCTGAAAAGTCTTTCCAGATTATCTAAGAAGCAGAACCATTTTTATATAGGCACACATCTTCAAATATTTCCCTTGAAATAATCCCCTGACGTTATTGGACAACGGTAGTTGATGGTCCTCGGCTCCCAAATCTTCCCTGCAACTTTTAGAGTACAGCATATCTATTAATTTTTTCAGAAATCACCACCGTCTATTTGCTTTGAATGTTTCCATTTATAAAGTTACATTTATAAATATTCATATATTAATTTATTCCTTCATAAAAGTTATCATATAAATGATTCATTTTTCTGAAATATATTATTTTTACAGATTTTATTTTTTAAGAGTTGGTACAAATGTTCTCCACTGACAGTTGATTAGGTTTCTAAAATAACTAAATTTGAATGTTTTAAAGATCACTAAGTCTCAGATTAAAATTAGCAGGTTCTAAAACAATTATATTGAGGAGAACCAATAATGATTATGATATTGTTATTAAATTTAGCTAATTTCTTTAAATAGAGACACATGATTTATATATTCTCCAACATATTGAAGTAATTATTTTATTTTATTCATCAATGTATTATTTTTAATTTACACAATATCAACACAAATGTACAGAATTAAAATCACATTTTTAAGTAAAATATTATTTAAGTATAATATTTACATCATCCTTGCATTTAATTTTAATATATTAATAGAAATGAATTTGATCAGTACCATGACTGATTTTAAATCGACCTAAAATCATGGAAATACCATAACTCTATTGAAGATAAAATACTAAGTGCAGCTCTCTATTCCAAACATTTATTTATTTATGTGGCGGTGTATATCTATTAGTGTATCAAAGCTTATCCTTAAGCTATTTCACGGAATTTAATATAATGTTTCATCCCAACAGTTCAACTTATATTACATGTTTTATAAGTTAACCATAATATTTTAGAAATTTTCTTATACAGAATAAAAATAAGTTTATTTGTTTAGGTGTTATAAATAAATTGTAGAAAATATATTCTAATAGAAAAACCTTCAAACAAGTATGTTAAAAATATAATAAAAAGAAATAATTGCTTAATTTAATAGGAACACTTTTAACATATTTAATATAATATACCATTTTCGGGTGACCAAAGATATTTGTTTGAACTACAATTGAGAATATATATATATTGAATGAAAACTTATTTTAAACTCAAAACAAATTAAGATACAACTGAATTCATCCTATTGTTTACTAACTAGGCACAAGTAAAGTGGCATTGTTAATGTGACAATGCCTACTGCACGTATTTGTCGAAGCTAACCACTTTGATAGCCTCACTGATTCGATCTGCCAAAACGTTAACAATCTGCTCGGCAACAGAAAGGTTATAGTGGATCTGGAAAACCCTCTCAATTTGGAGACCTATAATATCTGGTAGGTATTGATCGGAGAATTTTACACCGGTTTCACTCCTAGAACACCCACAAGGAACAAAACCATCAGAGTAATAAACGCAATAAGACTTTACAACTTTCTATAATTCCAAACCAATATTCAAAGAAGTTTAGCTTATAAAAATTGTTTAATGTTATCAAAGTTAACATGACGAACAATTATATATTTTTATCGATACTACATGGGTTTATTTAAAAATATCTGGAGAATATAATCCAATTCATTCTAAAATTTAGATAGGAATTTTGTATTAAATATTAATTTTTTTGCAAATCTTATCTAATTTAGAAATATTATTCCTGATACTAATTAGTTTTTTATAATCAAAACAGTCTATTATAAATATAAACACTTGAATGATTCTATAGTTAAAAAATATCGTACAATAATATTAGTGATTCCTTTAAATAGTTTATATAAATTTAAATAATTCTTAAAAAATGTCAAAATAATCAAGGTGAAATAACACTTTTTTTTCCACAAAAATTTAGAATATAAATCATTTACATAAATATATATATATATTTATATAAATTATTTGTGAGATAATAAGAGTTTTAAGTAAATAAAATAATAATGACATATTTTTAAACTTCGATGGTTCAAAGATTATTATTCAGGAAGATATACAGTTTAAATACTAATTGTATATATATATATATATAAAAACCATACATGGTATTATCATCAAATATCTATTTAGAAACAAGTTTCATATGTTAAAGGTATATACAATAATGACACTCCCAATATAAAAAAGTTATTCCTCTTTATTTTAGCATTATCAATGGATATATGGGTCAGATTAAAATAAGAATCCATTTATAGAAATGTAAAACATTCACCAGATAATTTTCAATCATGTATATATATAAAGTCATATGATAGGGAAGATTATTTTAGTATCTGTCACACTAATGAAGTAATACGTTTAATCTGTCCATCATGGAGCAAATAAAATGTATATTTTTATTTTATAAAAGATTTTAAGTAAAATAATTCTGTTATACTTTTAAATATTCGCCCAAATAAACTTAATAATCCAACTCAAACCATCCAATTAAAAATATATCCAAACAACAATATTTAGACAAATTTATTATCGATTAAAAATAATCCAGAGCGCCATCTCAAATTATACTAGTAATGCCATGCGTAGTATATCATTATATAAGTAGTTTTATAAATATTTAATTACATTATATTAATTTATACTCTAAGTTTGTAAATGATACTTACACATCAGAATAAAACCTAGGACATTTGTCTTAATACACTAATACAGTACCCACTGAGCTATCCAGGAATCTTCCTGTGTCTAAGTTATTTATTTATTAATATTTAAAGTAAGAGACTGTTATAAACGTTTGGAAGTGTGTGATAAATTAAAATATCAAGATATCATATAACGCAGCTATCTTGACACGGGAGGTCTATATGATACCAATAATACAATGACAATTGTATGAATGCGCAAATCATAATGGATACAATTGCTAAGCTACTTTATAATCACGGTAATAGTCACATATAAATATCATATTCTATAAAATATAATGGAGAAAGACCCTGGACAAGATAACTGGATAAATCAGTGGTTGGAGCATTGGCATACCAAGTCAAAGGTCCCAGTTTTAATTGTCCTGTCGAAGTGTAATTTTTCAATTTAAGGAGTAAAATATTTAGATGTGGCAATAGCAATAATTACAAATGTAATAATTTGGCTATTTAATCCATAATATATATTCATAATTTATCTATCTAATCTTTCTTGACCAAATATATGCCAATAATTCATAAAAGAAAGAATCTTTCATCTAGACATCATCCAATAAATAAGCTTTGAAATACTAAGGGTATATTGATCTCCAGGCCATAATATTAATATTAATAAATCACTCACCCAAGATCACTGACGGAATATTTCTCTAAATCCGTGATGTACACACTTTCATCTTCATAAGAGCGGACTTGAACAGAGGCCTGAATATTTTCTAGTTTAACCTCAAGAGATCCCTGATAAACCCTTCCTTGAATGTCTTGCAACTGGTAATCGTAGGTGAGCTGTAAAATAGTTATATATAATTTACTATAAATTAGTTGCATTCTATAAACCAAGTGAATATTTAATATTAAAAATAAATTAAATAAACATTAAAAACAAACAAAATTAACAAATTTTTCTATATACAAGTCAAATTCAATAGATATCATAATTAAGCTAGAATATTTTGATAAATGCGATAGTTCAATCGAAATTAATATTAAACTTTTTTATTTTTAAGAACGAGAACCAAAACCTTTATAACAAATTTTTAGTAATAATTTCCCTTTAAAGCCTAGTTTAATTCAATATAATCTTAAAGTTAATAATATAGTCATATTCTAGTAAACATAATAATTTGCACGTATTTTTTTGCTATAACGAAGAACATTAGGGATGGTGAAGAGGAGGGAGAAGAGAGGGTGTATTGGAGGTCTAAGTTTCACTAGTAAAAGGAACGGACCCGTCGTAAGACAGAACACACAGTAATAATAATTATGATTATGATTATTTTGATAATAATACAGATAATAATACAGTAGCATTAGCTATAAAGCTAAATATATATTTTTATATATATAGTAAATTAACACTTAATATTGATTTCTCAGTCTTTTCCTTTATTTAATGATAAATTAATTTCACGTCTTAAGAGTACCCTTAGATTATTTATTTATGAATTTATTTATTTATGTTTGAGTTGCTATAAGGATTATAAAATGATGGAACAAAGTATGACTGTCTTGTAACTGTTTCCGCAACCGGGTGAGTTGCGTGCGCTGAGTAACAGTAGTCTGTTCTCAGACTATTGTAACTGATTACCCTCAAACGACTCACTTTGAATGTTTTATTTTCTGTTTCTATCTGGTCCTTCTGCATAATTGGTTAGTAAAGGAGGTTTCAATACGAAAGAGTAAATAATTAATTTACCTAGCTACTGCAAGTAAAACACATATATTAGGTTAAGTAGTATTTCATCTATTTTAACGAAATTAGTATAATTATTTATAAGCTAAGATTAATATTACTTTAAATAAATATACAATTTTATTATTTTTTTGAATTTACCTGAAAAATTGTCTTTAAACTATAGAATTAAAACTTGGTAATATCGTATTTATAAGACAATATAATTAAACAATTCACGATATGTATTTACACTTACATATAAACGTATTATATACCTCATTGTTAACTCACCAAAACGTTCCCGATTAAGAAAGATGAGGCCACTCTGTAAACGGGTTGATCAATGTATGAGGCTTTCCCAACGGTGATATTTCCAAGAGACTTGATGTGACCGTTCTTCAGATAGATATCGTAAGTTCCTTCCTTAAACGGTTCACCAAATAAATACATTAAAAAAATTGTAATTTGTTCTTCTTACTGTTCGTAAATTGTATTCTTAATTAGAAACCCAACACATAGATAGATTTTAAATTAATGTTAACTTTTTCACCGATAACATAAATAATAGCGCAATATGTGTGCATAGCAACATTTTTAATTTTTATGAATATTTATTATTTCATGTATAAAATCATAATCATATTCTATACATAAATATTATAATGCTTATATATTCAATATATGTATTCGGTCAATTTCAACAGGGTCCTTTTAACTTGAAAATCCTGTATATTGTGTTCATTAAAAGAAAAAATGTATGAAAATGTAATATTAGCTCATTTTTAACGAAGCATTTTGGGCAGTTATGAGACTAGGCTCTGAATTTAGTCTTTCATCTAACAAATGCAGCAACTTTTAGATAGGCTTAGAAAAAAAAATTTGATAACTATAATTGTCTTTGCTATGTGTAAAGCTGTACTCATTAGAAAAAGACTAATTAATCTATAGCCCATTCTCATACCTGGGCAAAATGCTTCGCTAAAAATTAGTTAATGTTAAATTTTCAAACAATTCTGTACTTATTAAACTAAAAATAAAGGGCTATCAAGTAGAAATAATACTGTTGAAATTGACAGAATAACTTTGGCATAAGCCATATTATAAAATAGCACATCATTTTGCTAAAAACTGCATTTTATAATCTAGCAGTATCTGGCGTTGCCTATGGTAACCATGAAATAGATTGCTTGGTTACCTTTGGCAAAGCCTTTATTTTCTTCAAAGATACAAAAACAAACTTCTTTATTTTAATTTTTCCAACTCAATTTTAAATTAATTTAAAAAAATCCGTTCTAAAGTTTAAATTTCAGGATTCAATGTGTACATGTTCGTGCAAAGATGCTACCAATTTTTAAATTTCGGACCTTTGTGAGCAGTAGATAGCTCGTATTGCTCTGAGGGACACACAAACTCTACATTCAGCTCGTGTGCCCATTCTTCTCACGAGGTATCTATAAAGTAGCTTTGTTATTTTTAGTATGTAAAATAAACCACAGGGAGTAGTAAATAAATCATTAATTATGTTTTTTAATTTATTCTTAATTGGTTTGGATTGTAATATAAACCAAACAATTAGGCTGACTAATACACAATATCATAACAGAAAGATAATCTGATTTGTTTTCCTTTTGAAGTTTAAATTATAACTTCTCTATTAAATATAATTTGAACACTAAACTGCTAGTGCTATGAAAAAAAGAAAGAACAGTGTCACGTCATAAATAATTGTTAAATTGTTAAAGGGGTGTAAATAGATTCAATTAAATTATTTTAGTAATTTTCACCACCCTCTTTACTTTTTTTTAATCCTTTTACTCATTTTACCCTTTTTGTTTTTTTTACACTCTTTTAAATATTTTACTCTATTTATTTTAAATTATACTCTTTTTGTCCTTAAAAATATTTCCCCTCTATAACCTTTTCTACCTCTTTACCCCTTTTAACCTCTTTCTTCATTTTAACTTCTTACCGTTTTTACCTGTTTAAACCTCTTACACTTTTTATCCTTTCTACCTTGTTTAAGCCTGTACCGTTAAAATGTTACCCATTTTTAGCCGTTTTAACAATTTTGACCATTTTGTGGGACTTTCATTTTTCTTACTTTTTTTTTGCCGATTTTAAACTTAATGTGAGGCTCTACACTTAGTTATTTATTTCCAACATGTTTTATATCTTTTGTAAGTCCAATTATCACCGGTAAGCTAATAATTGTAGGGTCAAGCATCTTAAATGTGAGGTATTCCTTGTGTATCCGCACGTAGACATATAACTGCTGATTCCAGTGGAAGAGCATTGAATATTTGAGTAGTGATGTTCAAGCATCGCGTGGTTTTGGATGATGTAGTTCTAGGCCCGTTGATTGGTGCTTTATGCCGTCATTAGAATCTTATAGTTGGCAGATTTTAGCTATTTTGAATCCTAGAGCAGAGCTCTGAACAGTTAGTTTCAGACAGTTTGTGTAGACAGTTTTTTCGTAAAGTTGGTTCTAGACAGTTGTCAAGTGTGTATCAAGATGTGTCCGCTTAGCGACGGCGTGCCTCACGCACCATGAGTGTAACTGTGATTAGACATTGGTTAAACAGTGGTTAGACATTGTTTAATATATTGGATAGACAGTGGTTAGAGATTTTTGATCCCACTGATACAAATGTAAGTTATGGATATGTGTACTGGGGATGAGTGAACGGCAGGACAGAAGGTGTCATGGGTTTGACAGAAATATATGAGAGCAGATTGCTTTGGGAAATAGATCAACAGTAGAATATGTGATTGATTGTGTTTTCTTGAGTCTCTTGATTAGACCTACAAATAATAGTCAGCAGTCAATAATATTTAAATGTGGAAGCGTAATAGTGAACCCGTAACCTTTACATATTTGTGTCAGATAGTGCGATAAGGTCAGTCAGACCTTACATCTTAGTGTCAGAATGGGATGATAATGTATGATAAGCTCGCCGAAACCGTTACATTAACACACTTTAAATTTTACAATGATTTACCTTTTGTATTTTTTTCTACCATTTTTACTCTTCAAACCATTTTTGGTCAATTGGGCCCATTTGGTCCTATTTGACATTTTGATATTTTTGAACAATTTAAAATTTTGTTCATTAGTTCTTTATGTCCTTTTCAATAGATTTACTTTTACAATTTTCTTTTCATTTCTGGCCATTTTGGCCTTTTTGCTCCTTTTTACATTCATTACCTGGCTTAGCACCGGAGAAATAATTTAGAGTGAAAGGATAAAACGTTTAAAACATTATTAGAGTGTTCAAATGGATTAAAAGAAAAAACAGGATGAAACATTGTTAAGAAAGCGAAAAAGGTTGAGGAAAGAAACGTATTGATATATAAAAACTATTTACTAGTATTATATCACAGCAATTAAAGTTTAATATATTGTAGCGAATTGAAAAATAGTTGGTTACGAATACCAAATTCTTTTCGTTTTCTCTCCATGGCAACAAAATTTCCATAGTTACCAAACTACGTCATAATTTATATTACATGTAGTGGTAAATATTTCTACAGGCGTTAATATTTCTTGATTTTTTCGCTTTTTTAATTATTTTAAATATTACTAATCAAAATTTCAAAACTTGCTTTTAGATGCACATTGTCTTTCACAAGGGCTACCAATATTTAAATTTCAGACTTCTCCTTGAGGTGGATATTGTGACACACTCGTGAAAGACATACACACAAACTCTTCATTTTATTTTAAAAAATCTACAAATAATTTATTCTAGAAAATTACACTAGCTCTTTCTGTTAAGTCAATACCAATTTTTGGCTAAAATAATTTTTTTTTATAAAAACTGTAAATATTATTATTTTAATTTGAATTGTCTTCAACCCTAACTTTAACTTGGCTATAAATTATTCTGAAAATTTAAAAATAACACCTGAACACGGGAATCAAACCCAGGACCTTTGGCTTAGTACGCCAATGCTCTAAACACTGGGCTATCCAGGAATCATCCCGTGCCCAGGGTCATTCTTCAGTCATCTTTTAGGCAGAGTTTATGAAGGACGTGCTGAAATCGTCGGATAAAAATGTGTAATTTTTTTAAGATCACGAGATATCAGATAACGCAGCCACCTAAGACTCGGTAGTTGGCTTAATGTTGCCACTTGTACAATGATTATAATTGTAAGGGATTGCATATTTAAGAATCAAATTGCTAAAGCTATTATAATGCTTTTAGTGAGAATCTACTCCATCTAGATATCATATTCTGAAAATTGAACAAAGCATAAAGCATATAATAACTTTGGCAATTTGATTCTTAAATATGCCATCCCTTACAATTATAATAATTGTACAAGTGGCAGTATTAAGCCAACTACCAAATCGAAGTTGGCTGTTTTATCTGATAGCTCATGATCTTAATAAATCACACATTATACTCGACAATTTCCGCGCGTCCATCATAGACTCTGCCTTAAAATATGAGAAAAGAATGACCTTGATCACGGGAAGATTCCTGGATATCTCAGTGGTAGAGCATTGGCGTACTAATCCAAAGGTCCCGGGTTCAATTCCCGTGTCCAGGTGTGATTTTTCAATTATTAGAATATGATATCTAAATGAAGTAAATCCTCACTAAAATCATAAATAATAGCTTTGGCTATTTGATTTTTGGATATCAAGGACAAAACTTTTGAATTAATTTAAGTGGATGAACATTTAAATACAAATATAAATGGTAATTGATATGATTATAAGCAACAAACCTCCATATCAACTGGTTGATCAACGTCTCCTAAAGTAGCGCTTCCACTGTATCCTTCAAGAAATGATTTGGTTGATACTAGAAGATCTTCCATGTAACCGTCAGCTTCAAAGGTCCTGTATCAAAATGAAAGTCCAATGAATGATATCCACTGAGCTAGGATAACTTTAATTATCCTGTCCATTAGACACACACATATTTTTTTAATCTATAAATCCCATGAAGTGGACAATACTAAATAAATGTGATAATAGTTCATTGTTATTCATTCTTAAGAAGCAAAGAATGAAGATATCAAATATGTTAGTATATTATTAGTTTTATCTTAAAAATTCGGCTTTGGACTTAACAATGGTGTATATTTTATAGAGTATTCTGGATAATTATAATGATAATCATCATCACCATCATCATGAAACGTTTCCAGTCACTGTCCAGGTCAGTTTGAAACGTGAGATTTTCCAACGCATTCTACCACCTAACCACCTCTCTTACTCCTCAATAACCCAGTCTTCTCCTCTCTTCTCCAAACTCTTTGCACTCCCTTTAGTCACCTCTCCCTTGGTCTACCTCTTCCACTCCGAACCACCAATTTAATATCCATTATCTCTTTCGTATCTTCTCCTGCATTCTACTCATATTAACGTACAACCTTAGTCATACCTTCTCTATCCTTACCTGCACTGGCTCCTCCTAAATATTTCATTTCTCAACATATCAATTCTTGACATTCCTATTCTTATTATTCATGCTTGAATTTCTATTTATCCTGAATATTCACTACCCACGATTCCTCTGAGTACGTCATTATTGTTAAATATTACTTATTGTAAATCCCTTCTTTACACTTCCTCGACACATTACAGATTACATTTAAACTTCTCACACTTCTGAAAAAGATCATCTTTGTCTATTTCTCTCATTAATGATGATGTCGAATAAAGATGCTAATTATCTAAGTATAGAATTTAATAAATTGGTTGACTGAGATGGAATTTGACATTCATGTTCGGTCATCATCTGTGTAGACTATTATCCACTCAGTTGGCACAGAACGTTACTCAGGATACACCATAGGAGGTTGGCTACAAGACGTACCCGCAATGAGATGTTGGGATGGGGGTTATTATGATGCTGTGGAACTGGAGGAAATCTTAACCTAACTTGAGTATTATTATCCAAACCCTGGCGACCATTGGGATTATACCCCTAAAGGCAAAAATACCAAAGTTACCAGCGAGGAATCGAACCCGGGACCCCCAAGCTCATAGCTTGGTGCAATGACCCCGGGGATGGCTTAGAAACTAATTATATTCAATTAGTTGTCATGATATAATGAAAGTGGGATTGTATTATTATAATTATTAGCACCGCGTCTTACTATCTATTCGGGCTATACGCACTTATGCCAATGTGAGATGAAATTGAGGACCTACAGTTTAACGTGGAATCCGAACCACGGTGGAGGCCTGGCATTCCTCACATTCACAAGTTGTGAATTAATACACGTCTTGGCAGAGGTGAAGGAAGGGTTTGGCAATTAGATAAATCTGTGCCAAGACCAAGGATTGAACCCCGGACCCCGGCACAGAAGTCTGACATCTTACCCCTAGACCACCAGGTCACCATAGTATTGTACATTTATTTACCTGCACTCGTGGTTACATAGACTAGACGGGACATTTATTGTTTGGATTCCGGTGACTCTTAAGTCATGGATTGAATTCTGGTATCGTGTACTGTGGGTAATTTTTAATTAGTGTTTTAATGCAGGTTCCATTTCTTAAAGCTATAAATTACACCTTTCTTTCCATATTTTGTAATTAAATACTGTCCGTAACAGAAGTAGGACCTCATGTAAAAATTAAATCATATAAAAATGTATATTTTACCCTTGACTAGAAGCTCCAATAACCAGCTGTATCGCCAGAAGAGCCACACAAATAATCTTCATCTTGGTGAGGAATCTGGTTGAAGTCTCTGTTAAAACTTCGGAGTACACTGATAAAATACTCATCGATATCTGTATTTATAGAGCTGGTTTTGTTGCATAGTAGTATTTCTTGTTCAATTGAAAACTAAATGATTAGTTACGTTGATTGGCCACTTTTAATTTTTATTTCAAGAACATTTATTATCGTTTATTGAACTTAAGTACTATGTTCCTCTTTGTATTATATCTCTGATAAAAAATTAGACTTTGATACTCTGCCTGAAATGTATTTGAGTACAATGATTTAAATTGGCAGTGAGATAATTTCTGTCCACCTTGATTGTCTCAAGATGAAAAGTAAAACCCAAATAATTTTTATATCAACCAATGACTGGCGTTAGAGCTATTGCCTTCTTGTGTTTTAATCATAGCATAGTTTAAAATTATTCCGAGGAAGATTAATTTTCAATGACAACTTCATCAGATTAAATATGTTAAAATAAATTTAAAGATTTTGAAGTAAGTAGTTTAAATTCAAATATATTTAATATTCATGGCGATACATTCTCATTGGTTACTCTAATATTTATACTTGAGTTTAGAATCTTACACTAATTAAACCCTAATTTTTATTGAATCCCACGTTCACCCACCATCACTGATTAAACATCACTAAAATTTGACATTGAAGAAATATGATATAGTTATTAGAATGATCGTATTTAAAAGTAATTATGTTACCTTAGATAACTCGATAGTCCATGGCCACCAGAACACAGGCTTGCCATTCAACTTTATACGGAGACCTCTATATTCAATCCCTTGCCTGACACCAACAATAATCTTCTAATCCGTTTTCTTATATTATTACTAGCACCGCGTCTTACTAACCGTTCGGCTTAAACGCACGTTTTCTTATAATTAATAAAAAATATATATATACTATATCTCGAATAAACATGATATTTAATTTCTTGATTTATATTGTAAAGTGTGTATTTTTTTACCAGTGTAACTAACGAGTAGACCAATAGTTACCCCAAAAGTATTGGTTTGGATTGAATAATAATTAAAATGGAGACATGATATACTTAAGGTTAGAAATCCAAGGATAGAAGTATTAAAATCACAGACGTAACATATAGTTCCTAACACTGGTAAGTTGATCTTAAACCCAATCTACAAAGTATTAAATAAATTATTAAGCTTAAAATATTGCATATTTTAAAATTAAATTCTAACTTTCAGCATTAAAACTTGAAATATTCATTTTTAATGAATAATTTAAAATTACATAATTATATTGTTATAGTAATACATATATTATATTTTAGTGCATATATATTAATAACAAATATTTAATGAAAGTTTTTAGTTTTTAATGACCCTACCATATCTATCATACTATTTGTGTTATATATTTACATGGTTTTTGTATGATTGATGTTAGAAACTAAGAAAAATAGTATCAACACGCCCCCGCAGCATGCAGTGACCGGCCTGACTCGTACGGACCGGTTCTTATGGATATAAAATTACTGGTTTATTAAATGTTCTATCCTCAGCGCAGAATACTTTGGTCGCAAGGGTTCTAGAGGCTTGTGAGACGGTGTAAGAAAATTTTGAATGGATCTAGGAAAATATTCCTTGCCATTGAAATATGTTCGACACATTTTTGAACCCAAATTTTAAGTCATACTTACGTGCTGCTGGAAATAAAAGTTTGTGTGCTTGTGGTTCAGACCTTCAGTCAAAATTCCTTGATTACCACACATGCAACACGGTGTCAATACCATGAGCTCTTTGTGTTTTCCTGGGACATGTTGATGATTTTACCCAGTGTCTTCTATAATATTTTTTGGGGGAAGAAAGGATTTCCTCCATCAGGAACCCCAGAATGCTTACATCATTCCACTCCTTTAGTATCTCCCTACTCTCTCTTTAGTTTCACACATAAATTACAAATCACGGTTTATATAAATAAATATTAAAATACCTGGTAGCTCTCATACTGTAATAGATGTTACCAATTACACACCAAGGAATATGTTTTGATTCTTCTACTTGTGGTGGTAGTTCATTCAAATTAACAGTAGTAATATTTTACAATATAGCTATCTAAAATCAATTTTATTTTGTCAACAAAATTATTGTCTGATGTGTTATACATTTTGTTTAAACTCCAATTATCAACTAAAAGAAATCAATAAAAGGTACGATCATTCAAACCCACCTTACCCCCGCCCCTGCCCTACAGTACTTTCATCGATTGCAAATAATATAATTTAATATTCATAAATGAGTATTTAATAAAAATATACTTCTATATATGAATTAAATGACTTGGTAATATAAAACAAGCATAGCATAGCATAGGATAGCATTTCTCATAATTGATAGTTTCTTACTTTTAAATTCATAACGCTAGTAATCAAAATATTCAACCTGATTTGATGTAGCTTATAATAATATGTACGATGCTATTTTTTGATAAACTCAATACTTAAGTTTGGTTATTAAAATAAAAAATATATTTTACATAACTAAACATTTATAAATGTATAAATAATTTAAAATCTTATAAAAATTCTAAAAATATGTATAATGTATATTCCTATAAAGTTATATATGCATAAGGGATATATGCATAGGTATACACATATTTTAAATAATTTTATATTTATCTTACTTAACCAGTTTTTGCTGCAGTTTATTTTACAATTTAATCCATACTATATAGCACATATTACAAGTAAAGCCAATACAGTGCCTTGAATTTACCTCTCTTTATAATTTTGATTTCTTTATATATATACATACTAAATTATATTTAAATTTATATCAATAAACATTATAAAATATGAATTTATTTAAATATATATGTTTATTTATATATAAATACTATATAATATTTGTATATATAGTATTATGTAAATTATTGTATATAATAGTATGTAAAATATTATATATAATACTATTTGTAAATATATATATATATATAGTAAAAAAGTTATATATCTATAATATATACGGCTGATATTTGTTTTATATAATAAATATAAATACATGATATACATAAAATACTAGTTTTATATTAACAACATGTTTTTATAAAACATCATTAATTTTTACTATATTATAATATATAATATATATAAAATATATTTTACATATCGTTATTATCCTAAGTTTATAGTCGATCTTGTTTTATGAACTTGCAAAAGATCTATCATCGATATAAATGTCTCGGTTATGCAACTTTGAAAATCTAATATTGCCTCGGCAATTGCAGCACAACCCAGTCTATTGAACTATACGAACGAAGAATATATTATTAATTTTGATGTGAATGATAAGATCTGACATAACTCTTCAGTGTTCAACGTCACAACTGTCTTAGGCAGGGCGCACACTAACGAAACTAGTTTCATGAAACCAGTTTCGTGAAACGCATTTCATGAAATCAGTTTCACATCTGC
>CABFWO010005185.1:0-51736 GCA_902155825.1 Timema genevievae
TATAATGAGACCACTGTACTTTGCTTTATCTATGTTTATAATGAATAAACCGTCTTATTGTGATATTTTAATACTGCATATTTTTTCCCTTATGTTAGATTCACCTTCTCCCTTTTATTTAATTTGGTCGTTAAATAGAAGGATACGGAAGGGGGTGTAACAGAAGGGTCTGTGTGAGTAAGAGTGCCCGGCCCGGGGCAGTGTGTGGTTGGTGGGTAGTGGTGGGAAGGGGGAGACCTGTCCAGCCGCGCTCAGCTGATAACACACCAGGCAGTAGACAAGTGGTCCTGCTGAAAATAAAACTCCCCATGAGAAACGGTACATGGTCACCTACTCGTGGTGTTTCTCGGGTAGCGCTAAGAGCTATGCCATTAAGCTTCAAACAAAAATTCCTCATTTTCATCCAAAAATAAATAAGACAATATCCTGTACGAAAAACGGGCATTCAGATAGTTTAATATATATATATATATATATATATATAATATAGTTAATGTTCAATGTGTAAATTTGATTACATTGAATGATATCTGAGAAAATCTTCATATTGATTTAACGAAGCATAAGAGGAATTAATTATTGGTGGAAGCTGAAGCACCTTTCGTTATAGTTGACACACTTTACGTATATGATATGCTTTTAGATTATATTCTCTACTAACGCTTGAAGCATTTTAATAACATCAAATTTATAATAATATCAAATAAATCTTCTAAAACTTTGAATTTCTACTATTTATATCAATGTTATTATTTGTATCTGCTCAAATTAATACAAAAAAACCTTTGTCATCAATTTAACACTTTCATTTAAATATTTATATAAATTTAAATAGCCAACATTCTATATCTTGAATGAGAAGGTAAAGATTTTATTTTATAAGTTAGTAAAAATCTTAATATAACTAATAAAATGTTATTTATATTATTGTATTTCAGTTGAATTATTATAAATATAATTATATTTTGTATAATTATAAGGTACTTTGTCTTACGACATGGTTATTGTTTTTGTCAGTGAGTTTAAACTGCCTATGCTCTCTGTCCTTTGCCTCTTACCTTTAGCACCTAGAGTTTATACTTACCTTCAAGTAATCCAATAAATTAAGTATTCTTTCTTTCTAATTTCCTCTTTCCCTCAACCTTTCTTCATATGATGTCATGGAGAAGACATTTCATCCTAAGGATGTGTCCAATTCAGTTTTCTCAGTACCAAAATGGTTATATTATCACCAGTACGGGGAGTCTGATTGCCCCCATCAAAACACTAGCCAGGAGGACACAGCAATAAAACTATCAATAGTCAAAGAAGACTAACCAAAATTAATTAATCATATCCATATTAATGATAGACAAGGGTTATCAATTTATAATTAAAACAATTAAACTCAGGCTGATGAGCCTGCACAACAATTAACTTTACGTCTGTAAGTGTGGGAGGATGAAGACCGCCTAGCTATCCGTGATCGGAACACTTCCTAATATGTCAATAAAAGTTGCTGGTGTGACGTAGTGACCAACCATCTTCTGAGCGGTAGACGGGGCGAGTACAGTCACGGTCTGTTGATGTTCTCAAAGCGAATATTTGAAAACGAATACAATACATACTCTGAGAGGCAGGTATTTTATACCGTCTCGAACAGACGTACATGTAGTGTTAGAGGGTGGAGCGTAGATGGCTGTGGAAGGTACTAGAAGTGTCCCCCTCAGCTGGCCGTGGTGAGAGCTCAGGGCAGCAGCGAGCGTCAATTCTTTGTTGAGGACTCTTGGTCAAACGTGTATGAGTTTGTGTGGGATGGCCCACTTCTCTTCATATCACCCGACCGCCACTCTAATAGATTATCAGTAAGCAGAGTACATTTGGTGTTATTAATATATTGTCTCTATATTTAAATAAGCTCGAATATCTATTATGTAAAGGCTAGGACTCTAATACGTTACAATTTAAACAAATTTAGCCCAAAAAACAAGTGAATTACTGGTTTCTTTGCCTGTTGAATTTATTGAAATTTCTTGAAAGATGCAGCATGGGCTTATATAACACATACATTCTCTTACTGAAAAGGATGGAATATCACATATTAGTGACTTCATTGACTCATTTGAAGTAAAAAATGTCAAAAATTCAGAAACATGTAAGCATTATCTTGATGCAAGGCGTGATAACAGCTCAATGCTCTGTTTTCTGGAAAGCGTTCAGAGTGTAAATTTGGCAGTGATTTATTTTAGATATATTTACAAAGTACTTTAAATATGCGTTTGGCTGGCTCTATTATTTGTCAAGTCAAATAGTCCTAATATACCAATGTGGAACCAAATAATTAAAGATAATTTAAAAAATTTCCAGTTTTTTAAATTCAATTATCAGTAAACTGCCCACAAATGTGTTTTACTCTAAAATGCAAATATACTATTGTTATTTGTCATACCACACGATTCCCAGAAATAAATTTTAAACAAAATCGTCATAGCTATTTTTAATATAAATCCAATTTTAAAAATTTGTCCATAAGTAATTGTCTAACAAATAATGCATTTCGAATAAAAACGTTTGAGCCAGTTTCAAAAAGTTTGGAATTAAAAAAAAGCAGTCATCAGCAAACTACTCTTAATATGAGGGTTAGCTTCGAAATAAACTAATAGTTTTGAGGTACAGACCTATAAAATCAAAATATCAAGTTTGTACAGATACATTTAACCATTTTGGATCCATGGTCAGTAACAGACTGACAGACAGACGTGGAGATAGAGAGAATTCACATTCTCGGGTTCGGGTTCACATAAAACGTAAAGATTCATCATAATATAATTCTATATTTATCATTATTACAATACTTTCTCTTGATATGTTGAAGTAAGAGTAATGTGGAAAGTTAATCTCACTGTTTCAACCAATTATGTATTTTGAAAGTATCTAATAATTAACATTCAACCGGTACCCCGCCAAGTGTATCAGTCCAACATTCCTTAATTAGCTACTAGACACATTTTTGGATATCCTAAACTTAAGTAACATTCCATATTTGTCCATTTTAGCTGGATCATAGGCCATTTTAAAATCTCTGTATAGTTAACGTACTGTCATGTTGTAATCCTACTTTTTTTTCTGATATTAGCCAAATAGTAAAAAATCGTATCAGTTGTTTATAAATATCGTCAATATCCACAAAAATGATCTGCAGTTATTTCCAACAATTATCAATGTTAAAATTATTTTTAAGATGTCCCAAAATATTAATTTCTGAACAATAGTTTTTTTATTATATTTAAAAATAGCTTTGAGTGTTTAGCTATGAAATAAATCCTTAAAATAGTAGGATTAAAAAAAATCTGTATAAAATCTACACTTCAGATCTATAATTAAGTTAATAATAATTTTTACTAGCAGGGTTTATACAACTTACAATATTGATGATGAGAGACTTACATCAACATAATTTTACTCAACTGGCCTTTGCCTGAACAATTTTGGTCAGCATTTGCTTGCAAGGAATGTAACACGTTTGTTTAAAGTCAATGAACATGAGAAACCCCATGTCAATAGATATAATAATATATTTATATCTAAAAGATTAGAGTGCACCATCATTCAGTGATGATGATATGCTCTGTATATGCCTTCATATGAACATATATTTCATAAAATAAGATTGCTAGTCTAAACAGAATTGGATACCACGTTTATTGGAAATTTTCTCGCTTATCGCGAGATGGACAGCCCTTTTAAAGGGGATATATTCTTGGTCATTCCCAGATGCAACGACAACTCTATGATAGGAAATTCCTTAGATGATTGTAGTCCCTCCACCCGCTATCAACCCCCTCTTCATAGAATCTATATATATATAAAGAATGTACAAAGAATCCAGCATTTCTTCCTTGCTTCTAACCTCACGTTCTTATTGGATGTAGTGTAAGGCATACCTCTTAGAGGGTGAATACGAGGGTTTGGAGTTGAGTGTAGTGGAGGAGCTTTCTTGCCAAACGACAACTGTTGTAGTGAAAATGTGGTGGCACTTTATTTGGTGGTGTACAACAGAGATCGAATTTATTAATAAACTCAATTTAAGTATGTGATATATCCTGTACGAATTAATATCTCATGACTTTTTCTGTGTATTTCAACTTAGTAAATTAATTTTAATTTGCCGTACCATCAATTAACCATTCACTGAAAAAAATTATTTAAAAAATACTAATGTTCAGAAAAGATATTGAAGTACATAGATATAGTAAAAATGTTCAGTTAATTCAAGACTTGGAATAGAAATAAGATTAAAAATTTGAATTTAAAATATTTCAAAAAATTGTTTTCAATATAAGCATAATCTCACATTAAATACTATATTTACTCCAAGTTGCATTAATTAATTCAATATTAAGTTAAATGGATTGATTAATTTCTTGAATTATTAATATTTACAGAAAAAATATGTTTTTCGATTCGATTAAATGGCTGTGTTATGAAAGTTACACCGTGATTTGTAGGACCCGATTTTTACACAATTTGAATATATATGAGGATCACGTACTAAAGAAATGTAGAACCTCAATATCCGATATATAAATTAATATGGCTTCACCAAAGAATATAAATCAAAACTTATTTGGAAAAACAGTTATGAAAGAGAAACATGGTCATATTCTATATATTCTATTTATGACCTTCCTGTCAACAACAACTAGCAGATATAATCATGGTCACAACTAGTATTCTATTTCTGACCTTCCTGTCAACAACAACTAGCAGATATAATCATGGTCACAGCTAGTATTATATTTCTGATCTTCCTGTCAACAACAACTAGCCGATATAAACATGGTCACAGCTAGTACTCTATTTTTTACCTTCCTGTCAACAACAACTAGCCGATATAAACATGGTCACAGCTAGTACTCTATTTTTGACCTTCCTGTCAACAACAACTAGCCGATATAAACATGGTCACAGCTAGTACTCTATTTTTGACCTTCCTGTCAACAACAACTAGCCGATATAAACATGGTCACAGCTAGTATTATATTTCTGATCTTCCTGTCAACAACAACTAGCCGATATAAACATGGTCACAGCTAGTATTCTATTTCTGACCTTCCTGTCAACAACAACTAGCAGATATAAACATGGTCACAACTAGTATTCTATTTCTGACCTTCCTGTCAACAACAACTAGCAATTAGCAGATATAAACATAGTCACAACTAGTATTCTATTTCTGACCTTCCTGTCAACAACAATTAGCAGATATAAACATGGTCACAACTAGTATTCTATTTTGACCTTCCTGTCAACAACAATTAGCAGATATAAACATAGTCACAACTAGTATTCTATTTCTGACCTTCCTGTCAACAACAACTAGCAGATATAAACATGGTCACAGCTAGTACTTTATTTTTGACCTTCCTGTCAACAACAACTAGCAGATATAAACATGGTCACAACTAGTACTCTATTTCTGACCTTCCTGTCAACAACAATTAGCAGATATAAACATAGTCACACATCTGTTCCAGTCTATACATGGTTTTGAGTAACTTACCGTTTACAAGGGAGGCCCAATTCGATAATATTTGACAATTTTCTACAATCTTTACACTTGAAACAGGTGAAAAACTACGATCTGTTATGGCATATTCTATTATATTTATACTAAATAATGTTTTTGTGTTAAATTATATACACTCTGTCTTTTTTTAAATTAATTTTTATAAAACAAATTTTAATATTAAATTATTTTTCTGAGTCACTTTGGGAAAGTGACATGTTAATATCAAGTTTCGCTATACTCATAAAGCACAGGCATTAAATTTATTTGAGTATTTTGAAACCCTAACCCTGGCTACTGCTAATAATGATGGTGATGAATACAAATATGTTAAGCAAGGGTAGGATATCGTACATTGTCGAGCAAAAGAGAGAAATACATGTTAACAAATCAGTTTATTGAAATCAAAACCAAAGATAATAGTTACACATTCACAGACATGAGGGCATTCCCCACTTTCCATATTGAGTGTATGGCGTAAACAATCTAACTAGAAACATTGTTACCAAATTGCCGTGTTTGGTGTGAGGCACCTTAAAATAACACTCAACCAAAACAACAATGCTTGGATTGAAGCAATACCAATCAGAGGGAATAAATTAAGTTATGGATAAGCAACAATAATCAACACTACTCTAGCCCTATGTCTTTTAGGCTCATATGTGGTAAGCAAGGTTGAATAATGACACTGAACAAATTTAAATCTAGATAGTTCGTATTTAAGGAGCTACAAATAACTGATTACTGAACTATCTGGCGTTGGTTAAATACAAAATGGAGTAACATGTTCCAAAGCAATTTTTCCAAAAGCTGAAAATATTAGTCATTTAACAGTGAAAATGTGATATCATGAATATATATAGGTCTTTGGAAGCTACGGCAGGCCTATTCCTAGTTATTACTGCCTGATCATCCAATAGTTTAGTTAACACTAAACAATAGTCTAGAGAGAGACTACACCAATGTAAAGATTCTTAACATTAAAGAGTCAAGTGGTGACTGCAGGGAGCGAGACAAATATAAACATAACAACACGTGGGCCATCCCTCTGGGATAGAAGCATACCCACGAGCTGATCACCAACCACACAGTGTGGAACAACAAAGCCAAACTAAAGACTGATAACAGCCAAGACCCAATTAGGTCATGCAGTAACGCCATGGATTAACCCAATTTCCCATTTTTTCAAACAACAGATTAAACCATTAGAAACATGGCCATATAGAACAGGGCATCAGACTGTAGCCCAAATATTTAAGACTAGGCATAAGGACATTGTTGAGCAATAGACAAGTGTG
Organism: Timema genevievae; assembly: GCA_902155825.1. Classification (NCBI taxonomy): domain Eukaryota; kingdom Metazoa; phylum Arthropoda; class Insecta; order Phasmatodea; family Timematidae; genus Timema; species Timema genevievae. The sequence goes on from CABFWO010005185.1 coordinate 6,847, forward strand.
GTCATATGGACTACACTCTGTTTAAAATATACAGATCCTGGCCAAGGGTACACTACTACACATAACAAACATTGAAGCTTCTTATATGAAGGAGATAAAAAATAAATACAAAACTCTAACGGAGTAAAATTATTATTTTAACAGATATTATATGATTATCTGCAGTATGGTGGTTAGACCAACGGAACAACCATCATGACCACTGCTTTTAGGTTACGTTGAGCAGAAGCCTCCTGAATTCTCGTTCAACAAGTTGTTGCAATGGAATACAATAATAGTAAGAGAGGCATTGCATTATATAGTAATTAGTTCTAACGTCTCAGGAGTGGAGGGGAACTGGGGGTTTACTTGCAGGCGCAGAATTTTCCAGAAAAACAATTAACAATTAGCTGGAGTCCAAGACAGCACACAGGTCACGCAGTCTTGTTTAGGTGTGCCATTTACTATATGCAGCTGCCCTGTCCACTTATTCTTTTTTTAGTTGTCCAGCCTGGCAGGACTTTACTTTTGTATGTACTGCAATTTATTTTAGTTTCGTTTTCTTTGTATGTACGGGCTAAACGAGCTTAGTAAATGTAGTATTTGTTACACATGTAAAAAAAGTGCCATGTTTAAATTGTGACGCAGAAATCTTTTAATTAATTTACATAAATCAATAATAAATTTATTAGCCCCATGCTACTTTGAATCTTTAAGGGCCGGTTGCAAAAACATCATATTGATTCTTCAATCACCGGATTGTCTATCAGCTTAATCATAGATCAAGAAACATTTGGGTGTCAACAAAGTTAACTATAGATCAAAAACTCTGATCACCTGACAACAGATTTGACCGGAGAATCAAATAAAACAAACATGGCAACCTTGTAAAAAGTTCTATTTTCGAACAGCTGACTGATGTAACATAGCCTAAAGTATACACCAGATTCGCTTTGTGAATATGTTTATTTTCTTTAGTTGTTTAATTAATACATGTAAATTTGTTCGAAATTATTAATAGACGTTTGTATTAATGTATTACTATGGTTAGGTTATAAAATGAGCTTTTAAAGTATGTATATTATTTCAAAATAACATAATGAGTGAAAAGAAATCCCGAAGTCCCAACTTTAATTTATCTAAACCTCATCTCAAATTCTCTATCGCTATATTTAAAGAAAAGTTCATATCTTTCTCGTAGTTGTCTTGGATCTTGAACATTTTCTATAACCTCGTTATATAAATTAAAAACTTCTTCATCTGAAGACTTTATACTTAACATTAATGAATAAAACTCGCATTAAAAATAAATTGAATTATATATAAATATACTTTTTAAATATAACTTAGTAAATAAAGATTATAAAGTACAAATTATATTTATCAAGAACATAACAGTTGCAGGTTATGTTAACCATCAACACGCTGATCGGGGAATCAAACAGTTGATGGGAGAAAATTGGCCGGTTAACTTGACCATTGATTTGATCGACAATCACGTCCTAATCGTTAATGGTGCAACTGAAAATGAGGTTTGAGACACTGATTGGAGATCAACATACATCTGAATCTCTGATAAAGCCACTGATTGTTGTTTGTGCAACCGGCCCTAAGACTTTTTCTATTATGTCAAATATTTTTGATTTCATTATAAAACACAGAGCTAACTAATATTATTTTCCATATTTTGTGTCTTTATAATGTGGCTTTTTCCTGAAAAAGCTCATTTATTATTTTATTTTATTCAATTCTTTTATTAAGACGATTTCATTTAAATTTGGTTAACCTAACTTAGATTCTGGTAAGGAAAGCTGTAACGATGTTACAAGCGAGAAGAAACACAACGATATAACCCTCAGTAAAATGGGCCTTACTCACCTCGCAGCTGACTGTACGCGGCTTGCTCGTCCACTTACGTCACGACACACTCTCCCGAAAGACCTCGACATAGACTAACGCGAGGCCGGACTCCACGTGAATATTGGCACGCCCACAATAAACATGAACTCTATATTGACTTAAGTGGTTTCCGGTTCATCAAATTGAACGTTATCAGCGCGCTCTATAGAACCCAGTGTTACCCTTTTTTCCCACCCTGAGCGCTGCTCACCTCCTTTCTTTTGTTTTCTTGTCCTGCCGTCTTCCCCCTCTCTGAGAGAATTATGGGTAATTATAATTGCTATATAATGACCTGTAAGCTTTGATTCCACACTGACTATACCGCTGGCAATTAAAAGGTGAAGGCACCTGCTTGAGTCTCTTCTGGGGTTTATTATTCAAAATTATTGTTTGGGCGTCATTATGGGGGGGAATTGTTCTTCAAAATTATTGTTTGGATTTAACTTCTAGAAAACTTGCTTGCATTATGGCTTTGGGGATTTTCCGTGGCGGATTCAAGACTTTGTTTGAAATTAGTTGCTATGATGGTAATTGAGACATTTAATTTTTGTCAGTGCGCTCTTGCCGCTATCTACTTGGTCGATTTGTAAACTTTGGGTACACAGACTGAATAAGTTTAGATGATAGGAATTGTCAAATTATATAATTGTATATAATACTGCACTGCTTTTTCAATTTTGATCTGTACAATTATATTTAATTAAACATTGTTTTCTCTTGTGACCCTTGGTTTCTTATTACTAGTACGCTTCGCCCATTTGCAAGGGCGTCACAAAACCTTTCTTAGTAAATTTTGGTAATATGCTCTTATACCAATAGGGAAATAATGTTTAGAGTTTTACGTTGTAGCAAAGTTAAGAGGGCACTGATACCACCCAAACAGCAAAAAAACAAAAACACAACCATCAGATATGTGATGTCAGTTTTAGTTGCTGTAAGATGAAGACATGGGGAAGGGGTCCCTCCGTCTGGAGTCGTGTCGTTCACCCAGAAAACATAGTAATAGTTGGCAGGACTGTAAAAGGCACCCAGCCCTCTTCACCAGTAATAAGTGACTCAGTGGTTCAGTTAGGTGGAAATTTGTCTAGATGCGTATCTCTTTTCATATCGTTGAGGAAAGAAGCAAAATATTCAGACATTGCCTTTATGTGGTCCATGAATTGATAATACATATAGGAGAGACGGAGAAGTATCGTGACGCTCGTTTTGATTGACCGTCTCTCAGATCATAGATTAAGCAGTGAGGATCATGCAAGGCCACTATTAGAGAGAATATACTCTACTTCAAGGCCTGTGTATCTCTAAGACTCAGACTAAGATTCAGACTAAGACTCAGCCAGCTTGACCCTTGAGCTCTACTATATAATATGTAACGATTACAACACAGAAATGCTTCTTATCTCTCCACCTCCAAATTGTATGTCAAATAATAACACTTTAAGGAGTATAGATGGAGCAGTAACCATAAATGTGACAAACCTTTTACCAATGTCACATACACCCAAAAAAAACAAAGTAATCATTACAATTTAAATGGCAATAACTATCTGGGCCATTCCCTTACCTTGGTTGTCGCCAGGACTGTGAGTGACTTTAAAAACGAACCGGTGGGCATTTTCATGATCATCTTTATAAAAAAAGGAAATAATATTAAAAAATAAAAAGCAGAATAATTATGCCCTTATTCCAGTGTGTATATTAGCTAAGGTGATGAATTTACTGAGCTAAAAGAATTTCAAAATTACATCTCCATGTACAAAATCAAAGTTTTCCAGGAACGTTGGAGTCAGCAAGTTCTATGCGAGGTGCATAGCCCACAAAAACGTTCCTTTATAGTTTACTTTTATTTGTAGTTTAGCAAAGGTAATCGAAGCCATTTTGTTGCTATCACATCCCTGACAACCACCTTCAAGTGTGGGTAGTTTAGCAGCGAATGTCAAGTGGCGTTTAAAAATAATGTCGGTAGAAAACACAAATACGAAACTGCATGACCACCTTAGTGTAGAACTTTTGCACGCAATATTGCACGTTTGTTATTTTATTGAATAGTAATTACTATCAATAATAATATATATTATAATAAATTATATATTATATTGTAGACCACATTGTTGTAGTACTTTTTGCACGAAGTTTCGCATTTGTGTTTGTTATTATTAATACTAAACGCAGTCCTTAAAGGCCACACGCACATATGTATGGCCTGTGAGGAATGCAGGAGTAGTTCATTAACCATACGTGCTAATATATTCACAATGACCCTGGCTTTTGGAGAGGTAGCATGTCAACCAGCAATGTCAAAAAGATTTTGAAGATTCTTTGGACAAGATTTCAGTTTAGAAAGAACAACATATCCACACCGGTTTTACGATAATTTTTTATAGTATTAGAGAGACAACGTCTTTATGCCCATTCCCGAAACATTAAAAAGGGGTGAAATATATGACCTCGAAGAAAAGCAATTTTTTAATTGTAATATGCATATTCGAATACAAACGATAAATGCTTCTTCAACAGGTTATCAAAACTTTCTTGCTCAAACCTCACCTGTGTGCCTCGCAGACAAGTTGCAAGGCCTGTTTTCATATTGAGAGGCGGCCATCATTTCACTGACTGTGGGGCCAAAAGGACATGATTATTTCGGTGTGATATCACAATGAGCCAATTTTATGGATTAAATTAATTGAGCATATTAAATTAAACAAATTTAAATAATTCGTTCTCAAATCGACTAGGTATATGACTCAAATTTTATATTAAAATATGTGCTGGAAGTGAGAAAATGGACTCCATAATTAATTAAGAATGGTGGAGAAATTAGTTCCCTGCACTACAACTCACTCCAATTTATATACTCGCTAAACATTCTACCAATGTTTTTGTCCTAAAGTCCCAACATTTCAGCTTAATCGAAAACTTAGCCTGGGAATATTTCCCTAATTCTTACAAGAACGTAATAATCTGGAATGTAGGCTTCCCCTACCACCAAATGAGAATAATTTAAATGGTATGAAATGTCAGTCGATTGTAGGGAGGTCTTGGAAACGTTTAATGACACCCACTTTAAAGAAAATTTAAGCCGTGAGTTGAAGTTTTATTTCGCAAAAATGAGGAGATCTACGAAAATCCTGCCTCAAGTTTGGAGACATGCTCATATTAAAACTAGGATTGATCCATTCAGAGAGGTATACACATTCTCTGGAACAGTCGTATTGTATTATCAGTAGGGTCACAGAACGATTCTGTCGGTATCGTCACTTTTGCACCTATTTCAAGGATAACTGTCCGTTCAATCATTTCTAAATTTGTAATAGAGAGACCTGTTGGGAAGATTGTGAAATAAGATACATTTCTCTTCTGGCTAATTGATTAAGTGATTAAATAGTTTTTGAAATCACAGGAATTGATATGGGTACACCAATCTTTCTGAAAGGTGAAGAGGATGGATTTGATTTTTCACACTTGCTGTTTATAGAGCATTTCGAGCTAGTTACAGTGATTTTCACAAAAACCTTCCTGCAAGCTTGTAGCTCACCGTGGTAGACTTTCCATAGTACAAACATGATTATGGTTGTAATTTCATTGTAGCTGTATTTAGAGAGGCTGATTTAAATATATTTTAACTAACAGTACTACAAGAAATTTCCATTTGAAATTTATTCCTTAAACTGATCATATGTGGGGTGGTTGGTGAAAGAGAATAATCCAAAATGGTTTAAAAAACTGTTGTAGAAAATATTTGGGCAAGCTATTTTTAAAAACAAGGAAATCTCCACCCTACTGTTTGATGCCAAAGTCGCTATAAATACCTAACCCATCACTCACATATTGTAAAAGAACACTGATGATCTGGTATCATTAACTCCATCAATGTTAATACAGGAAGTTCACACGGTGGGATAGCCTGACCTAGGTAACATAGATATTGTTAATCTCAACAAAAGGCAAATGTATCAGTAGCAGTTGCAGTAAATGATGAGAATAAGTTTAACATAAGAATATTTGGGCCAGCTTACATAGCGATTAGAATCCATTAAAGAAGATTGTCCTGTTTTTGTAGATGACTTCATGTTGATTGAAAATGACAGTATCAAATTAATGGACTGGCTTCTATGTTGGGTCCAGGAAATTATTTCAGAGCAAGATGGTGTCATTACAGCCATCCAGCTTAATACTAATAATTCAAATCTGTTGAGTCCAGTTCAGAAACTTTCCTCTCTGGAAGTTTCTTTTCTGGAAGACCTTATCTTTATGCCTAAAAAATCTGTGAATGAGGCGGAAACACTTGATTCTATTGCTGCAAAATTAGCTATTCTACCTTTAGATCTGAACGTTTATTGAAACCACTGAATAAGTTGGACATTTGAACTATGTGACTATTTTGGAATTTTCCTTCTGCAGCTCAAGAGTTGAGTAGCTAGCGCATATTCTTTAGGTTTTTTATTCTTTATAGTGACTGTTAAGTAATTGAGTATGAAATATTGTGAATCAAGTGGGTTCTTGTTTTGTAAATAAATTATATTTTGTTGTTGGTTATAAAATGACTAAATATTGCAGATACTTGTAACTATTAAAATTAAATTATTTTAAAATTTCAAATGATTTATATTTTTATTGAAACACTAGTAATAATCTAAATTATAATACAACTATTATTTGATTTGATCACCTACAGAACGCACCTAAAATGCCTGGCGAGGTACCATCAGGGTTGTCTTAGGAGAATCCTCAAAGTAAACTTGCCAGACCGGCGTAATAACATCAGTGTCATAGAAGAGGCAAATACCACTAGTATTGAAGCGTTGATAATCAAGTATAAACTTCGGTGGACAGGCCACAATGTTCGAATGTCCGAAACTCAACTACCAAAACTGATTATGTATTCAGAGTTGAAGGATGGCCAACGAAACCTGGGATACAGCACAAATGGTACAAAGACGTTCTTAGGTCAAACATGAAGAAGTTCCTTATCGACATGACAACTGGGAGGCCACAGTGACCAATCGCCCAGCATGGCATCGGCTTGTACACTAAGGCCAACAATACTTTGAACTACAACGACGAAAACACTAATTTTACAAGCGTGATTCCTGGAAATAGCGAAAACATCATAGGAGAGTCAACCCTCAACAGCCAGTGGTTAATGGAGACAACGTATGCCAACACTGTAGGAGAGTCTGTAGCTCCAGGATTGGTCTTTACAATCACCTAAGAACCCACAATCTTAACTAATACTATCCATGGAAGACAATCATACTGGTTAGCGAGTGATAGCCCATAGAAAATAAGTCAGTAGTGCTAAATAAAGCAAGTAGTGTAATCAGCATATGCTGGTGGAATATATTGTGTTCCTAATAAATACTGTGTTATTTTTGTGAATGTGATATTTCATCCAGTTCATTATTTGCACTTTGGCTGATCTCTTAGAACATGTATTAATTATACTAAGCCAAACGCCACAGTAAATTGGCGCACATGTCTGGTGTATATTCTCAACTCTTGGGAACATCCTCAATATAACAACCTGTGTAGCAAATATATATATTGGAAATCCAAAGACCATTTCTGTATAAATTGGCTTGTGTTATGATCATGTGCAATGTACTTATTTCAGCAATTGGATACATAAAATTGATTTGTTTAAATGCACTCATATCTTATCTTTTCAAGTGCTCTATCTTATGCTCATTTTTCTTGTTAGCAACCGTCGTATCTGGTGTCTATAAGTAAGACGGTACAGTATAAATTGACAACCTTAGCAAGATAGTAAGTAAAGGAGAGATTAGGGAGAATATATATGGAAACTTCGAAGATACCTTTAAACAAACAAGAATAAAAGAACCAAAAATACTCTATTAGCATTACTTCAACTGATAAGAACTGGACATGAGAAGGGGAAGAAAATAACATTTCCGACTATAGGACTCCAGGATAGAGTTCAGTTGAAATCCATTAATCTACCCACTGAGTATGGGGAGCTCAAGATATTGTTAGAAAAGAATGCAAGAAGAAGAAATGAAACTTAAGATGAAGGGATGTTATTAGAACAAATGATAAAAGCCCACGGGAGAGTAGAATTCATCTCTCGCCTACCTTGGCCACAGTGTTACACTCACATGTTTCATGCTTTAATGGCAAAATACTTGAGTTCAGGAGGATGAATGGAAATTAAAAGTAGGAAAATTAGCTGCTATGAGGAGTGCGGTAGTTCTTCATGAAGTACGAGTCATGGCCCAAGAATTAGAGCTGGACATACTATATCTACAGGAGCCATATACTATAGGAGGATAAGTACCGTAAATGCCGGTGATTGCAAGGGTCATGATGGAGGACGGATCACCTATTAGTGAGGTAATAAATTTTAATACAAATATAAGGGGGAATATATTACTTCAATTTTGTATTGACAAAGTGCCCTACGTGTATTGAATACAAGGAATGGAAGCTACATACGTGTAAATATGTATTTTCAATACCGGGAATCGATTGAACCATATATTGATTGATAGAGAAGATAACCAGCACTGTTGGAAATTCGTACTTCAAAATAACAGCTGATGCAAGTGCGAAGTCTCTGATGTGGCATAGCTATAAGGCAATCAGGCAAGATTGGAGGAACCCAAGCCTGATAACAGATAAAAGGGGGAAAATCCTTGATGAAGCAATCGTGGCTCTGCATCTTGAGGTATTAAATAAACAGAGAGACCTTCCTATTTATGTGGCTAAGGCTGGGGCCAATACAATCATTGACGTGACGATATACAATGGTCAGGCTTCAGATGAAATTAGGGAATGGCTATTGGACGACCAGCTACCTCTAGTGATCACCTTCTGATAAAGTTCAAAGTTAGAGGGAAGCTTCAAGAAGAAGCAACAGAGTAGAACACTTGGAAGTACGACATGAAGAGGACTGGCTGTAATATTTTCAAACAGTCTCTTATCCTGCCATCTGTGACAGTGATAGGGGTAGTGTTAATTAAATATCGAAACAACTAACAAGGAAAATCGATGAAGACATACACAGGGCAATACATCTAACGAGGGAAGTTGAAGCGGTAACAAACAAGCCCTGGAATTATTGGTTGCAGTGACTACGAGGTAAATCTCACATGGCGAGAAAGATATATCAAATATGTATGGATGCGCAAGGAAGGAGAATCTTGCAGGGAATCTACAGGAAAAAGAAGGGGAGCTTTGATTCAGCACTTATATAGGAGAAAAGGACACGTTGGGAACGTTTTGTAAGGGATGAATTGGTGAAGAACACTTGGGATTTATAATAACCACAGGAAAGATAGAACCTCTAACCATGATATCAACCTTGATTAGGGAAGATGGATCAATGACAATAGGTTAGGAAAACTTGGCTCACTTGCTGATGAGAATGTTTCTTTCTGATGACTCAAAAGTCAGGGAAACCTAAGAACACCAAGAACTAGTAGGGAAAATGAACTACCAACAAAGTCAAGGGAATAACCTCAAAATCCTTGGATCAGATAGGATCTCTGCGAAGGTACTAAAGGTAGGGGTGGAAGAGATAGCACCTTTCTTGGTTGAGTTACTAAATGAATATTTCACCCAAGCTAGGGTCCTAAATGTTTGGAAGCAGGAAGAAGTGGTGGTCATCAGTAAGGGAGAAGACAAAGATCCGAAGCTATCAAAATCTTACAGGCCAATATGTTTACTAAACATAATGGGAACAATTACAGGAAAATATATTGTTCAGGAGGAGGGACGTACATAGGGAAAGGACAGAGATACACCTGCAACAATATGGTTTCCGGAAGGGAAGGTCAACCAAGATGTCATTGCCAGGGCAATGGAGATAATCGCTCAGGAGGAGTAGAAATATACGGTGGGTGTTTATATCAATATCTCTGAAACTTTCGACAATCTCTGGTGGCCCGCCCTTTTAGATAGGCTCAGGAAGATATGATGCCCAAAAAGGTTATACAAGAGTTTCCTGGATTATTTCAGAGATCGGTTTGCAACGCTAAGATGTCCTGGCAAGAAAATAGAAAAAATTACCATGAAGGGGTGTCCCCAGGGATCAGTCTGTAGCCCTATATTTTGGAATGTGGTATTGTAACAAGGTCTGACAGTTTTGGAATTGTTTCTGGAAATAGCAGGAGCAGTGGTCTTTGCAGATGATCTGTTAATAGTCATAAATGGCAGGTTGAGAAATGAGCTTGATACAAGGTGTAACAGGTTACTGAATGACTTCAAAAACTTGCTTTGGAGGGTTAAGCTGAGCATGGAGCTGAGCAAAACCAACTATAGGTGTTCAAAGGTAAATCAAAAAGAAATACGTCCTTTAGGATTGAGAATAACAATCTCAAGAGAGTATCAACGACTAAGTACCTGGGGATAGCCCCTGATGATAAAATGAACTACAAGGCACATATAGAACAAGCGTGTGCCAGGGCATTAATCGTAATACATAAGATCATTAGTATTGGCCGTACAAGGTTACACATCCCAATGAAGGTTATAAGTACATATCACCCGGCACTTACTAGTGATAATTGTGTAGTACGGGGCCAGCACCTGGTGCTTATAGATCTGTGGCCACGGATGCATTAACAACAGTATTGGGAAAAAGACCATTAGACCTGCAGGTTAGGAAGACAGCTGCATGTTACTGGCTGAAGAGAGGGGAGTTCGGAAACCACGGTAGGAATAGATAGGGCCTTTGAGGAGGAATGGCAAGAAAGATGGGAAACCATTTGAACTGGTAGGTGAACATTTTCACTGCTACCGTCAATAGCGTAAAGAGTAGAACTAAAATTCTCAATCCTTCTCAGGCGCTCGTTCATTTTCTGACTGGCAAGGGACCATATAAAGTTTCTTTATATAAACAGGGGCTGGCGGAAAGTCCAACATGTGTTTGTGGAGGGCTGGAAACGCCATATCATGTGGTTCTGGAATTCCCTGAAAAATATGAGATTAGGATAGAGCTGGAAGAATGTTTCATTGGAAAGACAGTTTGGATAATGATAAGGAATGAGAAGTAATACAAGCAGCTAAATATCTTAGTGGACAAAGTGTTGAAAGAGGAGAAAGAGATATACGTTCAGTAAATGGTAAGGAGGGCTTTTGCTAGTCGTGATACACGACAAAAAGAGGATCAATCAGGTGGAGATAACTCAAGTGGAGTTTTAGATACCTCTGAAGTAGGTACGAGTGAAAATGAAGTGTAGTTTGAATGAAGTAGGTAGAGAAATAGTGTCAATCGTATACAAAAGCACCTAGAATTACAAGTGATAGAATACACTGGCAATCAGAACTAATAAGATGAGACTAGCCGTAGTGCGTCTGGAAGGGAGGGGGTCCGTCGCTGGAGTTTACAGTCGCTGAAGAAATTGAAGAAAAGGGAGGACCCACCCAAGAGTCAGCGTGTGGCGCTCTAATCTGGGAAGATGATTCAAGAAGATAATGGAGCTTAGCCCGAGGCAATCTAGCTCCACACACTTGGGAACAAGAAAGAAGATGGAGAGGACAAATGACCGGCCTCCGAGATCATCAGAAGAATGGTTGCAAATTAGGCCAATGTGCATCAGAAAGGACTAAATTAATATTAAGGAATATCACAAGGAAATGTATAAAATGTTTTGTCCAACACTAGAGTAATGTAAGCTAGCTCTAGGATATACCAGTTACTATGATAGATTATGGAAATAATTATATATTATTACATTAGATTAGTATGGATTAAGTTTAGGATCTTCCGTCAATGATTTCACTAGTAGGTAGCCGGAGCTCCATCTCTAATAGGGCGCCTCCCCAGGTGGTGGATAGAGGAACACTCGCCACAACTGAAGAGTGCCCGTTGCTCACTGGTAGCTGTGAGCTCTGGGAGTGCCAGATGTAGAGGGTACCGGGGAATTTAAAAAATACCTGGGGCGAAACAAATGGATTGATAAAAATTATTTAGTAAAAACAAATTAGAGTTTAGATTTAAATAGTACTAGAAGTCAATAATACTAGATTAGATAAATTAAATAAAAGAGATACAAGTAAATTGAGTAATTAACGTTTGTACAAAAATAGGACTTAGCTTAAAATATTTAGAATCTGAGTCAAATAATCAAGGTGAAAAAAATGGGGTGTGGCTGGGTCATGGACACGGCTGTGTATTGTACGTGAATATGTTTATGTAACGGGTTATATTTTCCCCTCCACCGCTGGCGATGCGTCACTGTTCTCGCTTATCGTAATGAATTGTTTGATCATCTATCTATCCAGTGGTATAATTTTGGATGTAGAGGGTAGATTCAAAACTACAACGCCAAACTGTATTTTTGATAATATTTTTTTATTCTAACACCTTATTATATTCACTGTCACTACTTTAAACTAATGTTTTATATAAAATCGATAGATTTTGATGACAGCTGACGATTAAAACTCAAATGAACATCGTATCTTCTCCGAGTCAAAAGTTATACTAATTGCAAATCTCGATACCTAGCAAAATAACCTCAAAATGGCGGCGCTTCTCCCTCCACCGTGTGCGATGCGTCACTGTTCTCGCTTATTGTAATGAATTATTTGATCCTTTATCCATCCAGTGGTATAATTTAATTTTGGATGTAGAGGAAAGATTCGAAACTACAACACCAAGCTCTATCTCCCGATTTTGTTATCACTAGGTTTTTTGGATTGCCCCCGTATGGTAGCAAATTTAAAGACGTATTCACGTCAAAAAGTTCATTAGTGGTGTCATTAGTTTTAATTTTTCCATTAATGCTATTTTCTTTAAGTATCAGCACTATTCTGTCAAAACTAAAAAGAAGAAGAAATATTTTCTCCATAAATATATAAAAATTAAAAATAAATTTATAAGTTTTTTTATGGATAACAGTTTTGTAAATCTAACTCGAAATTGAAAACTACTATTAATAGATAGGTCAAAGTTCTTAAATTTATACAGACCCAGACTTAACAAAAAATAAGTTACGTTGGAAAATACTAATTTCATATATTTTTCGACTAAAGATTAAAATAAATGGTACGGCGCACCGCACATACTTTCTCTCTCTTTCTATAAACTCCTAAGATTTCTGAACGGAATAATGTACATTGTATCATCACCACTGCACATAAAAACACGCATAAAATAATATACAACTATATATAATCAATGAGAAAAGAGGCGCATCTTTGTCCACCTAAGAGCATTTCAAACAGTTTAATGTCTTCCACATGGATCAACACTTCGTATTAAAATTTCAATTTCTGGTTAAAATTTTAACATTTTATAAGGTGTTGCAGATCTTCAAGTCATCGCATTGATATTTAATTATTCATTTATACATTTTGACCAATAAAAAATGTAAATATTGACTATTGAGTCTAAAATGGAGATAGATCATTGCTGTGCAAACATTTCTCCTAAGAGCTTTAAGGAAAAATAACATACTTTTTTTAGATACTTACTTATATTTAATTACTCTATGGCATTGGAGAATTATTGCGTTAAGACTTAAGTAGTATATGTTTACAACTAAAGCTCACAAAATTGTATTAATATATTTGCAAATATCTCAGAAACTGTTGCTTTTATAAAAATATATGTCAAATAAAAGTTTTTTATTTCTAATAGTCCTACAATTTTGCAATGATAAGTTGTTTAGTTTCTCAAATAGTTGTGGAGATACGGAAATTAACGCTTCTGTAAAGTACCCTAAAAATCATTTTCATAGGAAAATGAAAATAGCCAGTTTATTTATAATCTTAATCAACGCCTAGATACGAATTTTAATCAAAATCGTTTGAGCAGATTTTGAGAAAACCAAATTTTTCTCTTTTCGCCCTTCAGTAAACTACCCTTAATTTTAAGTTTTTATAGACACACAGACAGACGGCATTGCAAAGACTATTTTTTAGGGTTCGGGGGGTCATGAGACGTCGACATCCATCAACATTTCAGGTTAGTTTTTTTTACGGTCGCAATACTTAAACTTTAATGTCCAAAAAGTTAAAAAATTCATATAATTGCGTATAGATTGAAAGTTATTGATTTTATAAAAATATGTTTCGGATAAAATATCTGTATTATAAATATATATACATATTTGTAATGCTAAGTAATTTCATATCTCAAATAGTTTCGGAGCTATTATAAAAAATGTTAATTTACGCATCAGACCGGAGCCCTTAAAGCCATTTTGCCGAAATATTGAGAGTAGCCATTTTGTTTGGAATATTTATTAATGTTCATAAATGAAATTTAATCAAAATCGTTAGAGCCGATTTTGAGAAAATCGACTTTTTCTCTTTTTTCCCTTCAGTAAACTACCCTTAATTTTAGGGGTAGATATCCAATTCCAAAAACCCCTCGGGGCAACCCTATGAAAACCCTAGATATCAAGTTTCAGCTCAATCGGTAAAATAGTTTAGGCTCTAGTTGGAGGTACAGACAGACAGACAGACAGACAGACAGAAATTCAAAAACCACTTTTTCGGATTCAGGAAGTCATGAAACGTCAAAATTCATCAAAATCTCGAGTTCGATTTTTTGACGATCACCATACTTTCTCTACCTGTAAGATAGAGAGAAAGTAAAAAGTATTTAATTTCTTTATACCAGAAAATTAAAGAGAATTTTCAGAGATTCAACTCGCTTAAAACTACTTATCTTCATTATCTATACCAGAGGTTCTTAACCTATGGGTAGCAGGCCAAACGCGGGTCACCATTGCTTTTGGGATGGGTCGCAATAATTTAATCCTAAAAATACTTGAATTTAAAGATTTCAATTAAGATACTTAATTTGAAATTATAATTCTCTTTAGAACCACGGTTCTACAAACAGTAATAAAAACACGATAATCAGGTTGAAGACTACTAGTATCAATTGTTTTTAGCAAACAAGGAAGAGGTTCATCGATACATTGCTCCTCCCCAATATTTGTCGTCTCACCCACTCCTCGTCAACCTTATGACTCACCGTAAAGCCTTCCTGTATTCATTTCAGTTGTCTATCTATGCTGTAGTAATAAACTCAGTCCGTCATTTCTGTGTTTCTTACTAGTTTTTGAAAATTAAGCCGCTTTGGTTTTGATATATGATATGTTGACAGTGTTGAAATATTATTTATCGGTATACCAAACAAATGATTGTGGTTTTATAATTTTCTGATTTATATAACCCCCAAATGTGAGCCGTAGTATAAAGACGATTTATTAAAAGTGGGTTTCATATTTCTTATGGATCGAGGAACAATCAAGTCACAGTGTAACGTTTGTGGTGAAGTACTCAGCAAAGAGTTACTAAAGTGGAACAACCTAAGGAGGTACCTTGAAACAAAACATAGTGCTTTAGTAACTAAATAAGGGAGTTTCTTTGAAATGAAAGAAAAGCAGCTGAAGTGACAACAACTCGACACTGGAAATAAGGCTGTTAATTCTGTCTAACAAGCCACTCTTGCTTTTAAACATGTTGTTTGGCATTTTGCAAAACAGAATAAACCACATACAATTGGAGAGGATTTGGTAAAACCTGTACAATAGACATGGCTCAAAAGACTTGTGATGATTAACATATAAGAAAAACAAACAAATATCACTGTCAAACAATACTATTCATAAATTTATCCATGATATATCGATTTATATTAAAAGACAAGTGATTTCAGCCATCAAAACTAGTGGGCAGTTTAGTCTTATACTGAACGAAACAACCAATGTAAGGGATGACGCTCAACCCATAGACTAAATGCGTTCTGCTAGACTTAACAAAATGAAGGAATAATTCTTAATTTTCCATCCACTTACCACATCTACAACAGGAGAAGACATTGTTTATTTAACGAACTCATTTTTTTTTAAAGAAGAAGGTTTATCTTGGGATCATCACAGCAGCATCTGTACTGATGGTGTGCCAGACATTCTTGAGGCACGCTAGGGCTTCCGCGCAAGAGTAAAGGTTAAAGTGTTTTATTATCTTCTTCAGAGAGGCTGTCATAGGATTAGGATTTCGTTAAGAGGTTGATCAGGTCATCAATTGTATAAAAGTATAGTCACTTGACAACAGGATATTAGCCACATGTGCTTAGAAATGGGTTCTGAGCACACCCTTTTGTTGTATCATTCTGAGGTCAGGTGGTTGTTTCTAGGATATGTACTTCAAAGAACTGTATCCCTATGCAAGAAGATTGAAATATTTTTGTCAGAAAAGAATCATCTTTTAACTTCCTGGTTCTCTAACGAAGAGTTTATATTTAATTTAGTCTACCTTTTAAATATATTTGTGGAGCTTATTAAGTTAAACACCCCAATTCTAGGCCACGATCACACTGTCATTGACCTAACTGAGATATTGAAGACATTCAAAGGAAAGTTGAAAATATGTAAACAGAAAACAGAAGAAATTAAGATGGCTTTTTTTCCAACTTTAAACCTTCTTCTGGAAGATGAAAGCACTGATAAAGTGGAGGTTAAAAATATAATAATTGGGCATCTGAAGAAATTAAATCTTGAGTTTGATTGCTACACGCCAGAAGATATTGCTAGATACAGTTGGGTGTACAGTCCATTTGATATTGATGTTGAAGTCTTGACTGAACATTTTTCAAACATTTCTGGTCTCCATGAAGAGCTTATTGAAGTTCAAAGTGATAAAGCTTTGTATCACCATTTCCAAAAACAAACTGAGTCACTATGTTAATGTTGGATAAACCTGAAAAAAGATAAACATCTTCTAGAGAACGATGATATGAGAGTATTACTTTCTTTTCGACTACTTACCTATGTGAAGCTGGCTTTTCTACATTTTCAGTCATGAAAACAAAGATTATAAGCAGACAAAAACCAGCGCCTTTCAAAGACATGACCGTGAATTGAAGACCTTTAAGCAATAGTGCAAGGCCAGGGATATCATTGAACTAAATATTTTTGGAATTTAGTTTTGTAAAATATTTGAATTTTCAATCATTACTATATATTGTTTGTCACAAAATATGTTAATACTCATGCCTTCCTAGTAGTGAGTAGGCCTACCTAACACCATAATAGTAAATAAAATAATATTAATGGATTTACCGTACAGTTCTGTATTTAATTTATTAAATTCAATACTGGAATAATTTTATTAATTCTATTATTACATTCAGGTTAATATTTTTAATTGCTTACTAGAAAATATTACAGCCTTATGTAATAATAAATAATTACCACACTTATTTAAATTATTACATTAGCACTGTTTAAAATCAAAAGGTACCCATGGGTAGCCAAGTTGATCTTATATTGATTTTGGATCCTGTACCAAAAAAGGTTAAGAATTACTGATCAATAACTTATTTTTTCCACTCAAGCCCAAATAATTATTTAAATGGATTTTCAAAGCAGATTAATTTTAAATGGTTTATTGGTGTAGTACTTTCCAGTGATATATTTTATTGGTATTAATTTTTATAACAATTTATTTGTGTAGTATTTCCCAATAGCTAAATTGTGTGGTAATTTATAATGATTAATTTGTGTAGTATTTTCTAATGATTAGTTAATGTAGTATTTTCAAATAGTATTAAGTCTTAAATCTCTATAGTTTTTTAAGAACTAATAGCTAGATTTTTAACCAAATTTATTCATTGAAATTTCCAAATACTAATTTTAATGGTATTTGCTATACATTTTCTTAAGCTTTAAGCGATCAATCACACCTAAAAGACTTAGAGCAATTCGTACCTTAGAACAATACGTAGGGTAAGGAGCCACTATGTTCAAGGAACGCCTCCTTTGTCAGGATTGCTTATTGCATTAAGGGTTTTCCACAAATAAAACCTATTTTTTTTGGGGAGGAACATCAAGTACCTGGAAGTATGTAACTGTTTCCCTACATTTTCAAGAACACAAAAAATACCTCATTGGCCATTCAAATATTGATTTTGAACCAAATATTTCTCCCGTAGATAAGATAAAAGTCAAAGCCAGAGTTACCGTAACGCCTCTTTCTACAATATTTATTCATACCCATATGGCCGATAGGGATGGATGAATAACTCATATTTAATCTCCTCTGGAAATTCGTGGAAAATAAAAACCAAGGTGATTGTCAGCACAATGACAAGAAATATCATAGATTATTTGGTGGCTTCTGGGTGATTGATTAGATCTGCTAAGGCATTGAGAATGGTAAAACGTGGAAGCATTCCCCGAATTAGCTTTCTGGCGGCATGTTTAGTAAGTACATTGATTATTTTCTAAAAATAAAAGAAGAAGCTAGCTGAAGGTTAGAATGTTGTGAGGCTTTGTGATTACCCTTAATACAATTCCAATGAAATTAAAATTCCTTTGATATTAACATATAATTTCTATTTTTTTTTCCTTCCTGAATACATGGATTGCTTATCTTTTGATTTATTTTATGCACGTTTGATACATTAAAAAAAATTTGTCAGCGTAGACATTCAACTACCTGATACTATCCGATATTATGTAACTGATTTTTTATTAAACTTCTTATTTTAATTCTAATGATTTGTTTATTTAAATTTGTGCTTGCTACTATATGTTCCGAACTTTTATAGCACCAAGGCCACTATTCAGTAAAGGCTTAATTTTTTTGTGCTGAAGTCACAAGAAACAGAATATAGATATTCTAAAACGTACTGAAGAGGTAAATAAATATTTTTTTTAATGTGAATATATATTTTAGGACTATGATATACGTTTTAAGGTAAACATCCAACCCACCTCTTGTTTTATTTATACTTGGTCACCTAGTTTTATTTTTGGTTCAATGACAAATAATATGGACAAAGGGAAGCATACATTTTAAGCAATCAACAGTTGGCCCTCTTGCTTTAGAAAGTCACATTTGGTTGCCAAATTAATCCTTCACAAAGTAACAACGTGTGACTTATCAATTGGTATTATTCACTATGGCGACGGTTTATCGATAAGTATTCCATGTCATTTACTGTAAGGTTTCGAATCCTTATTTGATATGTGACTTTTGAACAATTAATACAGATGTCATATGTTTGACCTACGTGAGTAGAACTTTGTTTTATTGTCAAGCTAGTGCAGTGAGATTGTTTGGTTAAAGATATTAAATGCTTAAAAAATAGGTACTAACAAACCTCTGGATGTAGAAAATTCCATAGTGAAGAAAAATATTAAAAAGTAATTTGTCAAGTTCGTGCAGTGTGTTAGCCAAATTAAAATTGTTTGGACAAATATTGGAGAAAATTACCACAAAAATTCACAATCTAAATCATGATATTAAGTTTCAAATGGTAACTAACATACTAATGCGATATCTAGTGTATCCTTCCACATCCGAGGCTCCACAGATATGAAATCCCACTTCCTGTGTTCAACAGCTATGTTATTCTGTCCTTCCGGAGTTCCATATTCATGACACCCTGGTCATCCCATTGTTTCACAGCTGTGAGCCTCTGTTTTGTTTTGAGTTCCCTCATTGACGAAGTTGATGGTGCGTCGAATCTCTATACTCCTGATGTTTCAAACCTACTAAGTAGGAAAACTAAACACTCCTCGTCAAATTAATCTACAAGTCATCTACCGGATTTCGTTTGAACTGTTTAACCGGGTCTGCCGAACACATTTTACAGATCCCTAGTTCACTCAGCTTAAACGTTATATACATATTTCAGCTGTGCAACACTTCAATTGGTGCTTAGTACTTTAAACATTTTAGAACTAACAACCCACTTCTATCTCTATCACCATCAAATGATCTATTTCGGGGTTTTGTCATCAAAATTGCAACAGATCCATCATATCCTATTCTCCTCTCTCTCTCTGTAGAAACTTGAGAAGCAGCCCCCACCACCCGAAGTATCCACTTTCTTATATCCGGAGTGTTTGACAATAAAGTGAGCGTGACCTACTGGGACAGCGATCACATGGGTCTTTTGGTGACAAGTAAAATGAACGATGACTATGTCATGGAGGTAGGGGTTAGTGGGTACAGTAGGGCGGAGCATAAAAAGTTATTTTTGAAATTCTTTTCCCGCTAGCGTGGAAAATTTGTGGGATGGTTTCAGAAATATACGCAAGAAATTTCAGATTAATCAATAAATATCTTTCAGTTCCACTTTGGTTTCTAAATATGCAAAATTAGCCGAAAATAATGTAAATTTTTACATTTCAGTGACTTTTTTTATTTCCGATTTTTTCTTCCTTCTAGCACGGAGAGGTCGGAAGAATATATAAGAAACCCAAGTGCAAAATTTTAGAGTAATCAATACATATCTTGCGGTTCCACTTTGGGTTATAAATATGCGAAATTATTCGAAAATGATGTAATTTTTCACGTATCAGTGACTTTTTAAAACATTAGCGTGTACTGCTAATATGACAATGTTACTACTCACCCCTAAACAAGCTAATATTCATAGACATCCTGCAATAGAAATACTACCACGAAATAATCTTATACTCATAGACATCCAGCCTTATTAAATATCACGATCTTACTATGTCAAATATAGGTGTTCTACTCACGCATAAGTCTGCCAGAGTAAAGCTGCTTGCAAGTCCAGTTTTATCACCACGAATGCTAGATTGAAGAGAAGTCCAAAATCGCTACAAATTGTGCAGAACCCTGATGTTTCAACAGAGTGAGCTTGCAATACTCTGATTGGCCCGTGCTGTATTAAGACAAGACCACTCATCTGCTTGGACACCTGGCTGGCCTACGTGACCTAATAAGCATAGCTCTACCTATGCGCGTCCTGTGTCTTCGAGTTTGTTTTACGGAAATGAGTCGAATGCAACGGTTGGATACCAAAACAAACAAGAATCGGGCGTACGTGATAATAACAAGCAGCCTTCTAGCCTGATGCTAGCGAATTACGATAGCAAAGGAAATCTCCCACATACCCTACTTGCAACTAGACCTATATAACGAGGGCACAAAGACAATATCGAGGACCATTTTCATCAGCCACTCACACGAGAAGTGCTCTTCAAGACTATGATGGTATCTAGCCAGGATGGCTGATAATAATATCCTATTTTGAATCTATAAAACTACATATTGCTGCAATGGGTTTGATTTTCTTAAATACTTTGGTTTAGATTGTTATGGAAATCTGTCAGTGTAGGCATCAGTAATGTTATGTTAAAAACTTGAATTTGAAAAGTAAATTCTGTTATGGCGCACTTAATGGGCGCTAGTATCTTTTTATTTTCTTTGTTTAAAAGGTAGCCACTTTTCTTGGTTCTTTAATGTTTGCAATATTTAGGTAAATTATTAAAACATTTTGCTTTTGTGGTTATACGTATTAATTAAAATTCTTTAAATTTAACAATGTTTCTTTTACTGGTTATTTTGTAAACTTCTTTTCTTTGACGTTAATAATAAAGTAACTTATTTTTGACTAGTAAGGTTTTGACTTTAATATTTGCAGATTCATTTAGGCAAATTTTATAAGTTTTCTAGCGTAACTTTGTTTTTCTATTAGAAATTTAAATGTTGGAATCTTATTTAATTCTTTAAAAAGTGAGGAGGGTAATGGTCCCGTGAAGGTTTTAGTTTATTCGGAAAGTCAAACCTTTATGCTTTACATAAATATCTGGTGCAATATTTACTTTAAAATTAATTTACTTTATATTTATTTTGTAATTTAAATCTATATTGTCTGTATTCACAGGTGTGAATCTGACGCGTTGCAAACCATTTAAAAGAGGCTCACTCCACTCTTTATGATCTTGTAAAATATTTAGGTGTTAAAATTTTAAGAAAATATGTGGTGCGATATTTAAATTTAAATTTATTCCTTAAATTTAAAACTGTTTTGTCTGTATCCACAGGTCTGAAGCGTTGTAATCAATTTAAAGGAGGCTCATTAAGCTCTTTATGCTCTTGTAAAATATTTAGGAGTTTGAACTTTAAGTAAATATCTGGTGCGGTATTTAAATTTTAATTTATTCCCTAAATTTAAAACTGATTGGTCTGTATTCACAGGTGAGAATGTGACATGTTGTAAATCATTTAAAAGAGGCTCTTTAAGCTTTTAGCAATCTTTATAATATTTAAAATTTAAACTTTTGATACTAATTTTGTTTGTTCTTAATTCACTGTGGTGAATTAGAAGCTTGTATATCATAAAGAATGCTTTTTTTAAATAATAGCAACAATTTTGCTTATTTCACTAGTCTATTATAGACAAGTTTATATAATACTATGATTTATTTGTTTTCCAACAAACTTCAGTTTGACTTGTAAGGCCATGCATCTTGTTGTTTTAACATTGTTTGTTATTTTGAATAAATAATCAAATATTTCTTTAACCTCCAACTGTTTTACTTTTTCATATTATTATTCCTGTATATCACCCTACTCCTTTTTAGTCTATGGTGGCCGTAACTAAATAGAGTGAGAGTGGGGCGGTACATTTTTAATTTCTGATTTTTTCCCTGCTAGCGCGGAAAAGTTGAAATAACTTATAAGAAACATAGGTACAAAATTTCAGAGTAATCAATTAAAATCTTTCTCTTTGACTTTTGCATCTTAACCCATTTTATGGTGAGCGTTTATCATAGCAACCTGCATTGACCCAGCGGCTATTGTTACACGCTAAATATTCTCGCTCTTCATTTAGTCTAACAAATACTTCAGTCTAAGTTCTTTGTATTACATTATCTGCTAGCACCATCTATCAGCTTAAATATGAAGTATTCAAACTTGCTAAGAGTTGAGTGGTTCATTGATATAAGGCACTATAGTAAGTTAATGCAATGAACGCTAGGGAACGTTCGGGCAGCTATGGACGTTGATCAACGCCCACGCCAGGAAAAATAGATACTATCCAATACTAAAAAGATTGCACCAGCGATATCAAGGCCATCTACGGAGAATTCCTCTGGTAATTTCTGTTTTATTATGTTCGTGCACTGTAATGTGATCGTTGGTCGAATGCTCTGTTCGTGTCACGTTCGTAATTCAGGTATTCGATTGTAGTGTCTAAATTTGATTGCAAAATAGTATATGTGAATGTGCTTATCGGATTTTTAATATTGTGTTGAAATATTAGTGTACTTAAAAGATATAACAGAGAAATGTCACAAAAGTCGGAAAATGTGAAGAAACTGAAGATAAAAAGGCACAGTAGAGGTGATGTTTTTTGTCCCGTTTTTGGGAATCCAGCGGAATTAAGCAGTTGCGTTCTACCAACTTACAAAGATATTATGAAGTTTTTTGTTGGTTAGAAATGAATTGAAAAATAATATAAAATTGGACCCACCTGTTGGGGCGATAGCGGTTTATGTGGGTGAAAAGTTTGAAACAATTTAGCAGGCCGCTTCAATTCCAACAGTTTCTAGGGAAAGAATAGTCA
This sequence comes from Timema genevievae, assembly GCA_902155825.1. Classification (NCBI taxonomy): domain Eukaryota; kingdom Metazoa; phylum Arthropoda; class Insecta; order Phasmatodea; family Timematidae; genus Timema; species Timema genevievae. The sequence goes on from CABFWO010005185.1 coordinate 30,041, forward strand.
AAATGATTAGATCATATAATGATAAATACAAGATCAAGAAGAAATTTGTTGCTAAGAAATAGATGGATAGGATGAAGTCCAAATGACAAATTTTCCAATCTGAAACAAAACAGGGTCTGTTTGATTTTTGCTCTTGCAAGTGTGCATCTCTCAACGGATGGTAATGCCCACGGGAAAGGAAAGTTCCAGATTTGGAAAGACTTTTTCTTGAGGATCAGAGGACTTCAAGTAATAATAATAATAATAATATTTAGCACCGCGTCTTACTACCCGTTCGGGTTATACGCCTAAGTACTAATTACTCTAATGGATTAGGAATTGGGAGGGTTGAATTTAGAGGAAGTGAACCCGCATTTGCGTGGAGGGAGAGTGGAAAACCATTTAGGAAAAACCACCCCCAGTTCACCCGACCGAGATTCGAACCTCGATACCCCGTCCTCGGCGGTCGAGCTCAACACGACTGGCGCGTTAGCCAACTACGCCACCGAGGCGGGTGACTTCAAGTAAAATGGCTATAGGCTCAGTTGATATGGTGACAACACATAAGCATAGGAAACGAACGTACAGGTTTGAAATGGAACAAGAAAGTTTCAGAAAACGGAAGAAAAGTGAAAACGCAACCACAGTTGTTTCATGTGAAGATTTGAGGTTGTCTCATTCTTCTGATATTGTTGATGAGCAACAGTTTCAGGATCTTACTGATAAACTTTCAATCTCATTGCAATCGAATATAAATGGTAAAAGTATATCACGAATAACCCGCCTTCCAGTCCTAGCTAGCGCGTGTGACAGAATGGGAGTGACCAACAAAGCTTCGGCAACAGTAACAAGTGATCTCCTTGAATATCTAGGAGTTGTGACACGTGACGAAATGTCTATTGTTATAGACAGGCATAAGATAAGAAGTGAAAGAAAGAAATATCGCATGGAATACCAAGTCCAAGATCTCAATTTATTTGGCACCAATAACTTGAAAGGACTCTATTTTGACGGTTGAATAGATCAAACCTTTAATCAGAAGAAAATTGAGGAAACAACACATCAGCAAATAGTGCTTGAAGAACAAGTGACATTAATAGAAGAACATTGATGCAAATATGTAGGGCATGTGTCACCAATAGCCTCTTCAGCTAAAGACATTACTGAAAGTATAAAGAAATATTGAAAATAACGTCATATTGATTTTACTACACTCTTAACACTAGGAGGTAATGGGACCCCAGTAAACACGAGAAATAAGGGTGGTGTTTTCCACCGCATAGAACTATTTTGTAAGAAATCCTTACATTGGTTCGTGTGCTAGCTTCATGGTAGCGAGCTACTGCTCAGCCATCTAACGCAGCACTTGGATGGCAATACAACTGGCCCTAGCTTGTCCAATTGGAAAGCAGCCTCAGAATTATGAACTCTTACCTGTTGTGGACTTTAAGAAAATTGAGACCGCAGTTTCTTCTGCAGACCAAACTGATCTGAGCACAGACCAGAGATACTTGCGAGATATCTGCACTGCAGTAACAAATGGTGTGTGTTCTGAGAATTTGTCAGACTAAAATCCTGGAAATCTTTCCAATATCCGCTGGTTGACAACTGCTAATCGAATCTTGCATGTTTACATTAGTACACAGGATCCCTCCAATGAAAAACAATCTTTTGTTTGAGTTTATCATGAAGGTTTACGCACCTGCGTGGTTCAGAATCAAATCGCATCCCAATTGTACAGGTTGACCACGACATCTTTGGAAAACAATTCTAGCTTCACGTTATCTTATAGACAATCTGAAGCTAGTTGTGGATCGCGTCATTAAAAGAAATGGCTACTTTAATCATCCTGAAGCAATAATATTTGCAATACTTGTAGGCCCAATCCAGAATTGTGAGAACTTGCCCTCCACAAGACTTTGATAGCAAGGAAAGAAACGGAACCAGGAGTTCGTGTGTTCCAAATTCCTGAACTTACTTTAAAGCTAAATATTACGTGGATCTCATAGACTGGCAGAATTGCCAAATAACAGAACTTTCGATTACTACTCACTTGTCGAGGGAAGACATAGTGCAACTGATACATTCTGGCTGATGTCCAGTGTCGGCATTGGGAAACATAAACTTCCCTTGCCACAATCAATGTGTTGAAAGAGGAGTAAAACTGTTAATAGAAACTTCCCTTGCAGTCATCGGAGAGACCAAGCGGGATGGATACATCAGATCCAGAATGGAGTTAAGTTGTGTCATGCCATCGTTTGAAACAAAATCAAGTAAAGAGTGAAAAATATTGAAACAATTGAATGAAATGCTCTTGATGCACATTTGAAACTTTTTTTCTTGAACTTGAAACATACTTATTTCTACAAAGTCTGTGTATTGCGTAAGTAATAATATTTATTGTTAAGTGTTTATAATTATTATTTACGAATATTTAATTTTGGTAAAATAAATGTTTAAGCAAAGTTTTCATTTCTTACTAAATTTCGACCCCTAAGTTTTCCACATGTTTGCCATATTTAGCATATTTAAAGCTCAAAGTGGAACAGGAAGATATTTATTGATTACTATAAAACCTTACACCGACTTTTATGCGCTAACGGGAAGAAAAAATTTCAAAATTAAAAAAATCACTTAAGTGTGAACATTTATATCATTTTCGGCTAATTTCACATATTTATGCTACCCCCCTCCCCCTTAATATCTAGAGGGCGAGGAAGGCTGAAAGCCAGGTAAAAATATCACCTGGCTGAACATAATATATTTTATTATTAAATAAACAATAATAGTACAAAAATCTGAGAATAAACAAATTGTGCGTGAAGCGCATCTCTTCAAAAATCATCAAACATGTTAGACATCATAAATAAATAACCCTGAATTCCCCCTTTGGAATGGTTACACTAGATAACACAAAGTGTGTTGAGAACAACAAAATACTATATTACAGTTCGGGATCTCTAACATTGTACATTATGGTCCTTGACCCCTTGATTCCTTAATCTACGAGTATAATATGTTATAGAATAATTTCTAACTGCACCTCCCCCGGGTGACGAACTAACAACCAACGCGCAGAGATAAACATCTGAAGTGCGCATAACTAACATTACGTTACTCAAATGTAACGACCCTAAAATATAAGAATGGACCAAGTCTCACTATAACATACCAAAACCTAGTTTGCTAACCTGATGTACTAAGCTGTCCCTAAATGAAGCTAAATTTATCAATGTTTACAAGACGGGCAGTAACCCCGAGGCTCGCAGGCCAACTCTGCGAGCTCGAATAAAATAATGGGTTTACAAAGCTATTAGACAATTAAGTTGGGCTAGCATCCCAAAACCTAAGCGGAGATCGAAGGGCGACGCCATCTATGACTGCCACGGTAAGCACATGGCATAACAAGCATTAATAAACAATCATCCAGAGTTTAAGTGCCGAAACAGTAATTTAGATAAATGTCCCCCCCATGACGCCGAAACAGAAATTTTGGTATAATAAGTAATAATCCCCAAGTTCTACGTCGCCGTTCTCACCTCCTTTCAACGAAGCCAATGATGTAATAAGTGATTTTNAGTAATAATCCCCAAGTTCTACGTCGCCGTTCTCACCTCCTTTCAACGAAGCCAATGATGTAATAAGTGATTTTAGATCACCGGCATCCCCATATATATATCATTATCAATTCTCAGAGAAGGGGAAGGGAGGAAGGAAGGGAAGGTGGGAGAAACAACAATGGAAAGAGCCAGAAGACCCGAGTAGAAGGTATAACAATCTAGATGTGACGCGAAGCCGGAAACGGAACTCTTTTCTTTGTGGCTGGCTGGACACGGGTTTGACTCTCGTAGCCAGTCCACTCGGGCGTGCCGCTCAGTCAGTCAGGTCTTATGTTGGAGAGTGGAGGTCAAAGTTTGTGTTCGTGCTGTGCGGTGGTCATCCGTGAGCTGGTCCCAGGTTTGGTGAGTGTTGTCTCAATAATAGTAACTTGTTACATTTAGAACCCAAAGCTGAACTAGAAGTTATTTATTGATTAATCTGGAATTTCTTACTTATGTTTATGAAACCATTCCATAACTTTTCCGCACTAGTGGGAAAAGAATTTCGAAAAATCAATTTTTTTTTGCTCTGTCCTAGGGTAAAACTAACGTAAATAAACATGACTCATTTGGTTTTGTTAACCCTGATCCTGTAGATTCATATAAGGTTTTCGCAACTAAAGTTACGTGACTTGTTTCATGGTGAATAACAAAACACAATTAAGTAACTTATTTCCTTGTGTGGTGGGTCATAGTATTTATTTCTCTCTCTCATTTCTCGCAATGTTGTGATAACTCATATATGCCTTTGTCTCTAAGCACACCACCAGAACTGCTCCACGTATTGGGTAGCTATTAATTCATAAATACAACCTTTAGGGCTTTGAGGGGAGAGGGCTGAAAGAGCTAATCCCCTACTCGTAGCTGTTAATCCCAAAATGCACCAAACCTGGGACGCCAATAATTGGACTGTGGAACCAGCACCCTTGCCCATGGGGCTTATGCCTAACGCAAGGACTCCCGTTTAGAACATTGCATCTAGGGCCATGACCATACTGATATATTGGGTGTTAAGGGGCAGAAAGGGATGGGGTGAAAATAAAAAGGAAAACATGTGTTTTTAAAGGGATATAAGGGAGATGTGATTGTGTAACTGGCCCCCTCTCACTTTTTAAGCTACCATTTAGTTTTGTATTACTCACTGATGAACCACAATAGCATTGGTACTCTTTTTATATTTTAAAATTTAAATATAAGAAGCTTTTTTTAAGAGTTTTTGATAAAAATTATATTTACTAGTAATTCACGACTTTTTCTTAAGGAAAAACTAATTATTATTTTAATTGATTACATATTATTTAAATTCAACTAGAAATATGAATGTATAAAGATAGTATATAGTTAATAAAGTTTTTCCATTCCACCTCTAGCGAACTAATATTGTTAAGGAAACAACTTTAAAGACAAGATAATTGATTGTATCCAAAGCTAATGACAATAGATCTGAATATAGTCAATGAAATAATTTCGTCGGATATTATAACACACATATAAATTGAAGCAATTGAATTGAAAACCAATTTAAATCATTATATTTAATTTGTAATTAGATTGAATTCACATATTTCATTTCCTAAGCACACTATTAGTGTATCAAATATTTTTAGCTTTAATTCTACATACATGTTTAAAAACATGATAATTTTAATAACAATAATATTAATATTTATTATATTAAATTCTGTTTTAATAAACTTCCATTAAGTAAGTTTCCTCAGATATAATATAACAATCTTATAAATAAGAATACAACTTCAACACTAATTTACTAAGAAATATTTCCATTTTTTTTTTTTGTATTTGAAATTTTCCAAAAATCAGTCATTAATCTAATAATCTTATCCTAGACAGTTTTTTAATTTATAAAAGTATTTATATTTTATAATATTACTATGTACACATTTTTAACCAAGATGTTAAAACAAAACTAATATTGTAGAAAAAACACTAATAATAAGTTTCTTTAAAAAAACAGGTATGCATCAAAGTTTTTCATGTCATGGTATACATGTTGAACCAAATCGTTAAATCACATCCAAAACACTTTAGAATACAAATAAATTACTTCACAAATTACTTTCAAACAAACGTAATAGTTTGGGTTCACGGGAACAGAAAGCGTTAAGATTATTCACAATCTCAATGCAGAGATTTTTACTTTTAAAAACTTTATCTTTAGAATATAAAAAAGTGTGTGGTGGTAATATATATTGTGACTACTTAGAAGAGAGAATAAATTATAATCATTGTCATCTCATATAGTTCCTAGCTCTGTGGCAACTCATTTTATACATACATGTGTATGAAATTTTGAGAAGGAATCTTCTGTTAACTTAAATTAGGTCAGTTGATGGCTGCTTCGTTATAAAAATGCCGTCAGTGGCAGCCCCAAGTAAATTGTATGAGTAGACACGAACGGACGTTTCTCAAGTTCCTGTGCTTCAGTCCCGACAATAATGTCCTCAGATCAATTAGTGTTACATAGATCAACTCCATCACTCCTCTCGTGCCAAGCTGCATACACTGAACCAGTCTCGAGTTTTTAGTAGCAAAACCAAAACAAACTTCATTTATGAAAACTATCAGTGGTAGCAATAGACTCTCTCTGTGTGGAGAAGTACGGAGTAGAAGTTGTTCTTAAAACTATCACTGGTTGCAATATACTCTGTCAGTGTGGAGAAGTACGGAGTAGAAGCTGTTATTAAAACTATCACTGGTTGCAATAGACTCTGTCAGTGTGGAGAAGTACGGAGTAGAAGCTGTACTTAAAACTGTTGAGGTAGAATAGAGGTGGGTACCTAAGTTTGACACGAACGTAACATGGTTCTTTTGTTGATAGATCAAGTGATTATGTCCTTTAAGGCATTATTAATATTTATTTGTTTAAACAAACGATATTAGGAAAAATTCATTCCTAAAACAATTAAATAGGTCCCATACTAAACATTATAAAATAATATTTTTTAACTTTAATTTATTTAAAAAACCTTAATTAAGAGAAGTCCAAGTATTTATATCATCTAGTATAGTTTTGTTGTGATCAGGAGGTCATGGTTTGAATCCTTGTTGGGTGTTGTGAGAGTGCTCGTTTTTAAAAGGTTTTCCACTCTTTATCCGTCAAAATGCGAGTTCCTTATACCCAGACTCCTATCTTTATTATATTTACATCCTTAATGTATTAAAAGGTTGAATAGTCCGGACGGGTAGTAAGACACAGTGATAAGTAAATCAAATAACATTCCAATATGTGAATATAAAGAATGAAATATTGATTTATTTTAAATTGGTCAAATATGTAAGTTACCAACTGGCAGTAACCTAGATAATAAATAATGATAACTTACATGAACATAAATAAAATATGAAGTGAAAACAAAATAAATTTTATAAGCTAGGCATACTACCTTCAACCAGCCAAAGTTTGGAAATTTGTCAACTGTAGCTTTAACTTGAAATAGTTTGCAAAGGAAAAAAGATGCATTTTATTATTCATTATAACAAAGCTTTATTTGCTTGGTTATTTGAACCTTGGATAATCTTTGTATTTCACCTTGAAGAAATTAAAATAATATTTATTTTTTATTTGCAACTTTGTTTTAAAATGAGGTCAATTCTAAATATGAAAATGTGGTTTTCGTCAGAAAGCTAAAATTGAGCTTAAGCCTTCATTTTTCGCCTGATTGGACCTAAATGATTTCTGTTAATATCAAACTCACTAATACATTTTGCAACAAAATATTAGGTATTGAATTCATTTGTTTATGTAACAGGAAAGACCACAAGTAAAACTACAAGTGAGTCTAATGTGCTCCCTCTTGTCTTTTAAATTTGGACTAATGGACGGATAGCAACCAAATTTGGAACACACAATTGAACCCTTCAAGACAACCTAAATAGCTTTAAATATGTTGCCAGGGATGACTATTATGGAAACAAGATCTCACATATTTTCAAAATTAAGTACATTATGTTTGGCGATACAAGAATAGTGTTTAGCTTGAAGCGTCAATGGCCAGAACTAAAAGGCCAGTCAAGAATGATCTAAATATTTTTAATTATTGATCAAATTAAGAACATTAAAATCAACTAAGACACCAATAGGTTTGGGTTTTTATCTTCTTTTAACATTCAAATTTAAAGTAGAGTAAATATTTAAAAACATATTTTGTCATAGTATTTGCCTTAGAAAAGACTATAAATAGAGTTCAACTAAATTAATTTTGAAAATTAGAAATCATTTATTATTTTCATGACACACAATATGTCATGGTAAGCTGGCCTAAAATAAAATATAAAGGGTCTCAGGTTTGTTGCTTAGGCAGGACCGTAATTATTGGTAGTTTTCTATATTTAGTTGATTGCTATAGCCAATATCATACATTCTTTCATAATTGAATGTTGTTTATGGACTTTCCAAAGAAATGATATAACAAATACTATTAAATCTAAATCTAGTTGGTAAGAGATATATATAGTAAAGGAGAAGAATAACCATATCAGTGTGGAGGTATTAATGGAAAACAGCATTAATTACACCAAGTATAACGTGATTATAATGCCTTAGACTATTCATCCATTGGCACTTGCTATACTGGTTACTAGCCTCTCTTTTATAATGGCGTTACGGTACAAGTGGTAGGTGTTCGAGGACATTTACCAAAATATAAACGTATAAAAGGTGTCTGGCTATAAAGAAAAATACCACACAATGTACTCTAATAGAAATTATATATTTTTGACTTCATATATATTTCACAACAATAGGTAACGCCGAGATGATGAAAATTATGAATATTGGGCGAAACTCCTAGGAACTAGTAGAAAATAGTAATGAAAAAAAACTTCACCTCATCTAACCTTGACAGTGACACGATGACTCTTAACACTCGAGACCACTGGGTGTGCTCGGGAACGTTTATCTGGATATTACAATGTTGATCATAATGACACTACCTTACCTACAACAATGGTGTGCCTTAAGTCTCTACAAAAGTTGAAAGAGTACTTAAAATAAAACATGAATAATTGAAATAAAATGGATCATTAAAACAAAATGTACTAATCTAGATTATAATAAAAAATACCATTATTGAAACTTTTGTGGGTAATTATTATTATCGTTTCCCTTTTATTATTATTATTATTATTATTATTATTATTATTATTATTATTATTATTATTATTATTATTATTATTATTATTATTATTAAGCACCGCGTCTTATTACCCGTTCGGGTTATACGCAGTTTCCCTTTTACCAAATCACAATTCTACCTATGGAATTCCGAATAAATATAACGTTAAATTGACAAAAATTATATGGTATTATATAAATTCTTAAACAAAATTAATAAATTAATATAACAATCTCCGAACATGTTTAAATTTAGGAGTTTATAATTTATAATACCAGAGTAAAAGAAAAATAATATATGCTAAACATATATAATATATAATTATAATTTTGAGTAAGAAAAAACATGTATTGTCGAGGAAAGAGAAAAATAAAAGTCTATAGAATTAATATTTTGACATAAAATAAAATATTAATTAATGGACTGGAATAGATAAAGGGTCTGAATATATTTAGTATTTTCTGAAAGTTTTATATAAATCCTCATTTTTTGGTGAGTAAAAGAGAGAGAAATTAATATTTAAATTTGAAGTCTTGGCTGGATCTCATCATTAAATTCGTTCATGTTTAAGCAGCACGAATTTCTGAAATTTGTTTCCTTGTATTAATTCCAACTCCTCCATAATTTAAAGAAATAAACACTCTCTAGTCGTTCCCCAGACACCTAGCTTTCCAATGTGTGTGTTTGCACTTTACTTTCAAGCCCTTGTTCCAATTCGAAAATAAATTTGGCTAGGAGCCACACAGATTCTGTTCCATGTTTATAAGACGCTGAGAGAGAAGACCCCAATCTTTTTCAAAAAGTGGTCCAGGTATCAAATTTAAAAATGTTCTATTTTTTTCCGAGTCAAAAGTGAAAACTTGACATTAAAACAAAAGATAAAATGTTGGCTATGGACTAGGGATGAATATAAAATAGAAATGCAAATTTTATATAAAGATTGAAATATATGTCAATAAGTATGAACAATGTTTCTCAAAAATATTAAAATGTTTATTTCAATTTGTCAAATTTGAAGTGCGTGCTCGTTTAGAGGTATTTACATCACGCATTTTTATTTCTTACTTCTTTGATAATCACGAGACAAGCCACTTACTTATTTAAATGATCTGCGCAAGCCTTGAAATAAAATAATGGCTGGCATTTAAAATAAATAAATAAAAATCCACAAACTTCTTAGAAGGATAAATATGTTAAATAAAAGGGTAACTGTTATTCAATAAATCAAAATTCATTATTTTATATATTTTAAAAAGTGTTAGACGATCTTCCTTCAGTTTTATTGTGAATGGAAGATCCCATTGGTTAATACTGCTGTTAGATAAATTCTAATATCACTCTGTGATGTATAAAGCCATAATATTCTTTTTAGTTTACACTATCAAAATTAAACTAGCTAGTAAATTTCCAATAATTTCTTATTCGGTTGTTTAAAATATTGCAAACACCTCACAGTATTTTTGTAAGTTAACAAGAGAAGGCAAGTAGAATACTGCCTACCTGTAAGCAGGGCCGCCCAGAGGGGGGAGGGGGGAGCAAATGGGTTAGTTTGCCCTGGTCTCCCGCACACCCAAACAATTCTTATTTTACAAAAGTTGATAGCATGTTTTTTTTACTATTTTTTTAATCTCTGGTTCTTTAAGGTAGTTTAAGTAAAATAAGAGGTTTTTACAATATTGATTATAAAAAATTTATTTTTTCTAATCCTCCAAATACAGTAAAACCTTGGATTGCGAGTAACTTGGTCTGCGAGTGTTTTGTAAGACGAGCAAAAATTTTCAATAAATTTTAACTTGATAAACGAGCGATGTCTTGCAATACGAGTAGTACTATGGTTATTCTTTGTCTACCAAGCAGTGTTATTGGATAGGTTCTTTGTTAAAGTCACACAAAAAGAAAAATATTCCAGTGATCCAACATATAGCAGTGATTCCGTTAGTGACAGTGAAAAGTCGTCCTAAACTATAACCCACCTCCTCCTCTCCTCTCTCGTCTACCTCACACCAGCCACCATTAAATTTAATTAATAAATTTGATTACAGTACAGTTTCATTTAAATAAATAAAATAAAAAAGGTATTAATCATTTTTAGATTAAATATTTTTGGGTTGTGGGACGAATCATCTGAGTTTCCATTATTTCTTATGAGGGAAATTCGCTTTGATATACGAGTGCTTTGAATTATGAACACGTTTACGAAACGAATTATGTTCGCAATCCAAGGTTTTACTGTATATTTATAAGAAATATTATACCACTATCGTTGATGGCACACCTGATGTATCACATATCGAGCCGTTGAATTTTGTTCTCAGATATATGATACAACGAAACGGAAAATGGATGGTTTATGAAAGATTCATCAAGCTGATAGACTTTGACAAGAAGAATGGAGCATATATTGCAGAACAGATCGAGAAAATCTTATAAAAGTGTAACTTAGAGCTATCAAAGGACAAGGCTAATCAAACGCCTCTAACATGTCAGGTAAATTAACAAGGTGTAAAAGCAAGAATTTTTTAAGAGTCCTCAAACCTATTTTTCACCATGCAGTGAGCACACGTAAATCTTTGTGGACCACATGCTATGGAAACCAGTTTAGAGGTGAAAACCTATTTTGGCAATATCCAGAGGCTCTACAATGTATTTTCTTTCAGTCCTGTGAGATGGAAAATTCTGCAAAATACTGTTAATATCACTCTTCACTCTATATCGAGAACTAGATGTGAGTGCAAGAGTAGACGCTGTTGGTCCTCTGACGAAAAATTACAGAGGTGTTCTAGCATCTTTGATTATAATTGAGGAGGAGCTTAACATTCCACCGTAGAGACAAGAAGAGATATCGGGTATAATTGAGTTGCTGCAATCGTTTCAATTCATCTTTCTTACTACAATATAGTAGAAAGTCTTGCAGTGCATTAATGATAGGAACAGAGTCTTTTAAAGAATCTAAGCTAGCAATGGAAGAGGGAACACAAATGTGAAGAACCTAGTGGAGGAGATACAATTTTTGAAAGAATCCTGGCCAAGTTTCTAAAAAATTGAAAAATGACACCTGGACACGGGAGTCGAAACCGGGACCTTTGGCTTAGTACGCCAATGCTTTACCACTGAGCTATCCAGGTGTCGTCCAGTGTCCAGGGTCATTCTTCACTCATATTCATATTATCCGTACAATAATAATAATAATAATTGTACAATTGGCAGTAACAAGCCAACTACCGAGTCGAAGATGGTTGCGTTATCTGATGGCTCGTGAATAAAGCTGACGATTTCCGCACGTCCATCATAGACTCTGCCTTAAAATATGAGTGAAGAATGACGCTGGACACGGGACGATTCCTGGATAGCTCAGTAGTAGAGTATTGGCGTACTAAACCAAAGGTCCCGGGTTCGATTCCCGTGACCAGTTGTCATTTTTCAATTTTCAGAATATGAAATCTAAATGGTGAATTCCTCTCTAAAATTAATAACCGCTTCAGCTATTTGATTCTGGACAAGTTTACTCACAGAATCAAAAGAAGTCGCTTCGAACTTTTGAATCAAACAAGAGTTGAATGTCTCAAGAATTCATAAGAAACGAAAATTACATGAGGAGAGAGGGTATGTTGACTACAAGTTTGACTTTCCAGAAACTAGATTCAAAGTTCAGGTGTTAATTCCTACCCTAGATTTGCTCTTGAATGAATTACGTAACCTGGCTGTTAGAATGGCAGGATTGTCAGTATTATTCTTGCCTCTTTTTAACCCAACAGGTGATGTGGACACCGCAGTCATAGCCACTCATGCTGAAGCTTTGAAGACAGCATATCCTCAGCACCTTCAAAAAAAGATCTCATAGAACAAATTAGGATATTTTACAAAATACGGACAGAATCAAATTTGTGTGTTAGTGTAAATGTGAGCTCTGCCCTTGAATTGCTCAATTGTTTGTTTCAAAAGGCTTTAGAAACAGTTTTTCAACAAATTTGCATTTATTTAAGACTCCTGTGTCAGTAGCATCGGGGGAGCTCGCTTACAGTAAGTTGTATTTGATTAAAAAAACGTTTGCGTTCAGCCACGGTGAGGATAGACTAAACCATTTGCTAAGTTTGAGCATTGAACATGATCTGGTTAAGGAAATAAGGTTTGAAGATCTTATTGATGAATTCACCGCAAATAAAGCTCGAAAAATGGTTCTTAAATGATATAAGATTAAAAGTACTCAATTATTTCAATGAAATTACAAATGTTGCTTAACTATTTTTGAAGCAAACTTATTTTATATGATGTACACAGCTTAAGATTATCTTGATTAAAATAATTCGATTATATTTTCAAAATTTGTCACTGTGTTTCACTGGTACCTGTTAGAGTTGTATGTATTAACTAGGTTCTAACCATACTAATATGTTAGGGACAGTAAGGTTAATTTAAGAGGAAGTGCACCCATATTTACATGGAGAGAGAATGGAAAACCATTTATGAAAAACCACTCTCAGTACACATAAGTGAGATTCAAACCCCAAACTCATCATCAGCAGTCTAGTCCACTGTAAGTGTGATGCCTTACACATTGAGTCCCCCAAAAATTACGTTGCCTCAAGCTCCTGGATCTCTCTGAGCGGCCCTGCCTATAAGGCAACTATGTGTATTCAAAACAAATATTTTAATATCACGTATAAACATATCTACCTATACGTGATAAAGTAGTAAACTCTTCTCAGACAATATTTTTATTCAAAATACTTTATTACCAAAAGTAAAAATATCGATCTGAAAGTCGATTTGACAAATACAATTATATTGTCTCATGAGTCCTATTTTTTAAACTTAACTATTTTTACTGTAAGGTATATATTTTTAGTCTTTTATTTTATTACATCAATGGTTTATCTAATTAAAAATTAAATAACGTATTAAGAATTTATTAAACTTAAATAAATTGAAACTATAATATATATGAAATTCCCAAAGTGTCTGTAGTTCAGGGGTTCTTTCTTTACTTTCTCCATACCTTAGAGAGCTAAAATTTTACATGGACGCTAAGGATCATGTCTTATTTATGAAAAACGTTCGGAACTAGAAAAATCCAAGACCTCGGATCCAATAACCTGGACTCCAAGAATTCAACAGAAGCCACGCCATTCACGAAGATTAATGTTCTAATGAGCAGTTCCAAAAATGTTGGGGATTAGCGCATGGTTGGTCCTTAATCTGCGCGAATGACTGCATGGCCTTGTGATAGAGAGAATCTACGTCCTCCGGAAGGAACTTCAAAATGTATGTGCGATGTGGTCGATATGACGCAGTTCATGTGCGAAACGGACTTCCCCGGACCTAGATTATGTTAGAACAATGTCAGACCTTCCAGATGGTGGTATATTCACTCTCCCCAATTCACCTTTCTTTACTCTGCTCAAACCACATTTAATATATAAGGAAGGTGCAACCAAGGAAGAAATGAAATCTATATCATCGCCACAACCAGGGAACACCTTGAATAGGATAAGCAACGACGAAGAAGCCGCTAAGCTAGGCTAAATTATTTACTAAATTATATTTCGATTTAAATTGACACTGTTAAATTTTACATAGTATGCTTGATACGTGGATTGTGGGAAAGTGTTTGTTTTCCACGGTCACTATAATATGCAATCCAATTTTTATTAGTAAATCACAGTACAATAATCGAGTATATTAGAGCAGATCTGGTGTATTTTGTATGTTTTTCATAAATAAAATAAAATTAATTTTGGTTTAAATCATTTTCTTCTACTTGTATGATATTCCTATAGTTATAGTTACCTTAATTCCTAGCAAATTATAATTAGGTTACCGTGCCTCTCAGGTATCACATGGTACAACATAAATAAATATAGCTTGGTACAAATAATTTTATGTACAGTTATTAAACCATAAAAAAATAACTTTTTTTAAAATGATTTAATGCAAATATAAAGCACATCTCGTGTTCCTATGCCGTACACAATTTTCTTCCACTGCACTCACAGGTTCTTTGATACATTCAAGGCACTTCAACTCCTACTCTAACAGGTCTTATGTGAAGTGTTTAGAATATTTCCAAACATATTAGTGAGAATTATGAAGTGAATGAATGTTAGGAAACAATAATTACAAGTGAATGGCGAGGTTTGATATAAACACCAATTATAAAAAGGAAGAATATATTTAAAAAATTGTGATTATATAGTTGTAAAAAGAACACCAGGCATCACTAGTCAAATTGACCGGTCACAGCGCTTTTATAAAAGAGGAATTTTGAGACTTACGAAACAACAATAGGCATCAACGGTTGAATTGACGGATCATCGTCCCTCTAGGGGAAGGGGGCTGGTAAATATATTTTTTTTAACTATTAAAGCGCTCATTGTTTCAACACCCTTGGTCACAAAATTTGATTAAAGGCGAGAAATATATATTCATGTGAAAAAACACTTTTGAGCTACCACACTTTAAGGGAGGTTTATTGGTCCAAATTATTGGGTTCAAGCTTCTAGCGTTAAACAAGCTCCCATGATCACACATACATCTTCCTTTACTACCCTTCCCTGCTTGATCTTTATATTATAAAATCAGTTACACAAATTCGCAAATATATGTGTCTGAGATCTAAAATTTGGAATCGAGGATATGTGTAATAGGACAATAGTTCAACATAATATATTAGTAGTGTGTGGGATGCTTTAAAACCGGCTGGGATTTGTCGGTTTTGGTGACATGACCACGCCCCCCCACTCTCTGATTAGCTTTGGTTTCCTTCCTCTCCTCCCCTCCTCCCTTCCCAACCATCTAACCTCCTCACCTTCCGCTCCGTCCCCGTTTCCAGTATTCCAAACATGTTGTTCTTGTTCCAAACATGTTGTTCTTGTTCCAAACATGTTGGTTCTTTTCCAAACTTGTTTATTTCTATCCCCGTTGTTTTTTTATGTGTGCTAAATGGTTTTTTATATTGGTTTATTTGCATGCTCATAGTATTTATGTTTGGGTGAGACTGGGATGGACGTTAGAGTTTATTTTTTATATATTTATGTGGGTGTTTATTGGCGTACACGGTGCCAGGCGTGGGAACACGCAGCACGAACCTCTCCTGATGGCAGCGTAGCGTAGAATGCGACAAGCTGGCCGCTGTTTGCCGGCCTTTAACTTCCCGGAACAAGCAGCACGAACCTCTCCTGACGACCGTTTGGGGTTGAGTGTGATAAATGGTTCCCCTGCCTTGAGACCCCATTTAGTCTTTATTTCTTTATATTTTATTATTACAATATACATTTCATTTTTGTTTACTAAATTAAATATTTCTTATATTAATTCATTATTAATTATATAATTATCATATTTTTCTGTTTAGCACCCTTTTTCAGTACATTATTTTTGTAAGAGTGGTACATTTTGCTCTCTTGTGAATTTACCGTGCGTGTTCTTTTTAGTCCACAAAGTGTTTCTCTAAAAGGTTAACGTGCGTCACCCCGCGGATCACAACTCTCGTCACTACTATTTAATATAACTTATTTTAGTAAAAATAACCCATCTTTCTTGGAGATAATTATGTGTGTTTGTGAAGTTAACATCAAATAAAGACGTATGGATCTTCAAGTTCATCATCACAACCCAAGGTAGGCCTACTTGGGTCACTGTCATTAGATCTTCAGCAAAAGGTAAGATCACACCATGTTTACTTACGCACACATTAAAATAACTAACATTCTCTCTCAATCAAATTTAAATCAGATCACTTTCACTTCCCCTCACTCCCCCCTCCTTCAAGGCTTGTATCGTTACCCCCTATGTGTTAATGGGTTTTCCCGGTGTCACAACCCCCTATGTGGTAATGGGTTTGCCTGGTAACTTCATTGAAACCCGGTGCCAATTTGGCGGCTCGACAAGACAAGTAGAGACAAGAATAGATTACGACCCTGAATGATGTCATAATCCCCAACCCTTTCTCTCATCAGTGTCATGACCTCACCCCCACCCCTATGTGGTAATGAATTCCGGTGACGTCATCGCAACATAGTGCTAGTTTGGCGGCTCGACAAGACGAGCTGAGACAAGAACAGACCTGGACCATGAATGATGTCGTAATCCTCACCCTCTTCCCCCATAGATGTGGTAATGGGATTTTTCTGCAACAATAGAGCATTGACACAGCTCTAATAATGGAGGCTCGCTATAATCATTTACGGGCCTATAGCCACCGCAAAACTCTACTAAAATTGGTTGTATGGTATCGTCTGTCGAAATGCGTGGATGTAGGTATTAGCCATGAGGATGATTATGAAAATGTTCCGGAGGGAGAAATACCTACAGTTTACATAGTGGAGATTCGATTTCCCCCATCAAGAATTAGATTAGCCTGACATTTAGATGGTGTGCACAGAGGGGTTCGAACCTCGATATCTTTAGCATCACTAATGTCTGATAGAACGGTAGTACTTCCTGCACCCCACCATTTTACTGGTCAAACATATTTTTAACCAGGTAGAATGTTTACTCGCATTTGCTTCAAACGTCAATCACTCTGTCACCGGCCGTCTATTGACACCATAGACAATGCAACAATCGATGCAAGTATACAAATTTAGACGGCATTCACACCGGGATTCGAACCTCGATATCTTTAGCACGGCTAATGTCTGTTAGAACGGTCGTACTTCCTGCAACCCCACAATTTTGCTGGTCAACCAGATTTTTCTTTTACCAGGTAGAATGTGTACCCACATTTGATTCAAACGTCGATCACTCTGTCACTGACCATCTAGTGACGCCTTAGATAATGCGACCATCGATGCAAGTATATAAAAATTATTATTATAAAATTCATTGTGTATGTAGATTTCTACCCAAGGACCTAGTTTATTTAACCATGATGGAGTTCATACTTGGTCGGATGAATTGATGGGTTTTCCAAATGGTTTCATTATCTACCTTCACGCAAATGAGGGCACACTTACCTTTTAAATTATTCATAAATAGCAATCCCACACGGCATTGCCCTTGACCCAATGTGGTATTTTGTTAAGAAAAGCCTAATTAAAAATTTAAAAATCTGACTTTGAGGTGCATTCAGACCCCCTCCCGTAAACTTATGTTAAAAATTTCAGATCTCTGCGTGCCGTAGATTTGGCTGAGCATCGCACACACACAGACAAACACTTCCTTTTATTATTATAGATTCTTGTTCCATTAATATAAATATGTGAATAGCCCAGATGGGTGGCCATGCCCGTAAGAGAGAAAACATATATATGCAAGAATATTCTCAATATAGAGATTTATTTCCTCTGCACCCCAAAGAGATTATAACCTTATCCTAGAGATGAACAAGACAGCTGAGCACTGTCTAACTAAACTACAGTCCCTAACTAGAAAAGCCACTAGGTCTAATTTCCCGTATTCATACGTCAAGACAAGTGAGCTGCAGCAAACCATTTTTATATACTATCAATACCTACAAAATATCACCGATACTGTAGTGTTGTTTTATAAATGTTAGCTGAAAAATTTTGTATTTTATTAAATTCGCTTTGTATAAAAATTGACTCTAAAATACTTGTTTTTCCACAGCGTTTTTACTACCAGTTCGGGCTTTACTACACTTCTTCTCCTTAATGTTAGTCTGATGACTTGTAGCCCATGACCATCGATGTATAAAATATATTTAACTAAGAGATGCTAAAAATATAAAGAAAATAGTCAAAACAAAATCTTCTAAATGCAGGTATGGTCTCAAACTTGAGTCCCTTAATGAACGCGGGTAGTAACCTAAATTAAAGACTTAATATCTACCCTCAAGTGATATAGCCGCTGGGGTTGTAGGATGGGGGGAGGGAGGGTGTCGATCAGTGGAGAAGTCCCTTGTCCCCCTGTGGCACTGAACCAGCGACACACCCTCCTAAACCACGGTTGTGCAGATTAGCATGAGTTTGCTATCTATTACTCTGTTGTAGCACCGAGTTTTACTAACCGTTCGGGTTATACGCTTAAGTACTAATTACGCTAACGGATTAGGAATTGGGAAGGTTGAACCCGCATTTGCGTAGAGGGAGAGTAAAAAACTATCCTAGGTATAAGAGAGCACTCTCCCAATATACTAAACTGTGAAGGGTTCGAATCCTGGTCCATTTGCGGCCACCTTTTTAGTCAGGTATGGGTCTCCTCCTCAAATGATTATATTTGAAATAAGTTTGGTAACAACATAGTTACTTTTATTTTTGAAAATTACTCTAAGGGGGTAAGGACGAGGAAGTAAGAGAGAAAATGGGAAGAACTGATCTCCTGGTAAAACATCATTACATGGAGCTAATATCGGGTTTAGAGCCCCTTTTATGTTTACCTACCGTCATAAACATACTAGCTGTTATGCAATGGGGGGCCTGAGGCTTTATACAGTGTGAATTTCCATTCTACCGCCACGAAAATTCTGTACACTTTAGTTCTATCACCCAGTATTTAGAATTCTTCGTTAGGCGAGGGTTCGGATCGAGATTGTTGTTGCCGTTTGAGCAACCGTGCTTTTTTCTACCAGAGATATTTCTTTCGCTGTATCTCCACCTGCAATTATGTCATATAAATACGGCATTTATGAGGGGTCCTACGCAAAGCTCTCCAATTTTATTCGTCACAAACATCAATGTCACTAAACACCTCCAAATCTTGGTCACCAAGATGCCTGTTGGAACAAAGAAGTATTGTGCAGTGCGTTAGACCAGATAAAGAGAGAAAAATACAATCGTGGGAAGAGTAAGAATGCCAGGTAAAACTTTGGAGTAAATGTCGTTGGGGTGCAGTGGGAGTAAATCTCGATACTGAGATTATTCTTGCATATATATGTTTTTTCTCTTGCGGGTCGGACCGCCTGTCTGGGCTATCTGCATATTTATATCAATGGGACAGGAATCTTTGATAATAAAAGAAAGTGTTTGTCTGTGTGTGTGCGATGGTCAGCCAAATCTACGGCACGCAGAAATCTTAAATATTTAACATAGGTATATGGGAGGAGGTCTGAATGCATCTCGAAGCCGGATTTTTACATTTTTAATTAGATTATTCTTACCACAGTTAGTCACGGGCAACGCCGTGTGGGATTGCTATTTATGAATAATTTAAAAGGTAATTGTGCCCTTATTTGCGTGAACGTAGATAATGAAACCATTTGGAAAACCCATCAATTCATCCGACCATATTTGAACTCCATCTTGGTTAAAAAAAAACTATGTTCTTGGCAAGCAATCTACATACACTATGCATTTTATAGTAATAATTTTTATTTACTTGCATCGATGGTCGCATTATCTAAGGCGTCACTAGATGGCCGATGACAGATTGACCGGTGATTGAATCAAATGTGGCTACACATATCCTAATTGATCTAGAAAAATTTGTTTGACCAGAAAATGGTGGGTTGCAGGAAGTACGACCGTTCTAACAGACATTAGCCGTGCTAAAGATATCGTGGTTCGAATCCCGGTGTTCACACCATCTAAATTTGTATACTTGAATCGATAGTTGCATCGTCTATGGTGTCAATAGACGGCCGGTGACAGAGTGATTGACGTTTGAAACAAATGCAAGTAAATGTTCTACCTGGTTTAGAAAAATCTGGTCGACCAGCAAAATGGTGGGTGCAGGAAGTACGACCATTCTAGCAAACATTATCGGTGCTAAAGATATCAAGGTTTGAACTCCTGTGTGCAATCCATCTAAATGTCCAGCTCATCTTATTCTGGAGGGGGAAATTAAATCCTTGCCATGCAAACTGTAGGTATTTCTCTCTCCGCAAAATTTTCTTAATCATCCCCATGGCTGATACCTACATCCACGCATGTCGAAGGACGATACCATACAACCAGATTTAGTAGACCTTTGCGGTGGGGATAGAGGCCACTGAATGAGCACCCCAAGGTCCAATAATTAAAGATTTGTCAATGTTGCCAGTGACGTAACGAGTTCTCCCCCACCCTTTTCTATCGGGCGCACAGTTGTCTGGCGCAGCACTCTAGAGTAGTTTCCTATCCCACCGCTAGAGCAGCGCCGAGCTTTGTGGTGGCCCACTCGTCACAAACTGGGACACGCTCCGCACTCGTACCACCATTCGCTTGGGATGCGCAAGCAAGCCATCCTATGCTTCACTTCTCTACGTTAGCTTAAGTTGTGCAAAATAAAACTCTAGAAATATGGGCAAAACGATATATTATTTTTAACGTTGAGATCATATGGCCCTACAACTCCTTGAGCAATTTTGTGACTGAGGAGCAAGAATCGTTTCAAAATGCTCTCTTGTTGCAGGAAAACCCACTACCACATAGATGGGAGAAGGGAGGTTGGAGTTTCGACATCATTCAAGGTCATGATCTATTCTTGTCTTGACTTGTATTGTCGAGCCGCCAAACTGGCACCGGGTTGCGCTGACATCACCGGGACAACCCATTACCACACAGATAAGGGGGATAGGTTGCGACACCGATGGGAAAGGGAGTGGGGGATTATGATATCATTCAGGGTCATGATGTATTCTTGTCTTGTCGATCCACCAAACTGGCACCGGGTTAAGATGACGTCACTGGGAAAACCCATTACCCCAAAGGGGATTGCGACACAGTGAAAACCCATTAGCACATAGGGTGTTGCGAAACATGCCTTGAAGGAAGGGGGAGTGAGGAGAATTGAAAGGGGTTTCAAGGCAGGATAACCATTTATCACACTCTACCCCAAATAGTGATCAGGAGAGTTTCGTGCTGCTGATTTCGGGCATTAAAAGGCTGGCAAACAGCTATCAGCTGGTTGAATTCTATGCTACGCTTACATCAGGAGAGTTTTGTGCTGCGTGTTATCTCGCCCGAAACCGTGCAAGTCAATAAACTCCCACACAAATAAATAAATCCTTATCCTTATCCTTTCCTTACTATTATAAATGCGAATGTGAGTTTGTTTGTTTGTTTGTTTGTTACGCTTTCACGCCTAAACTACTCGACCGATCATCA